>QLPI01052085.1:0-68664 GCA_003314275.1 Chroogomphus rutilus
GCACTCCAGTCGAACTGCACCGCAATATCATACATAGCCAATGACTACCCCTGCCCCCTCCCGTCCTCATCTGGGTCTTATTTCATGCTTGTCGAATTTTCTCGTATTTTTCTACCTAGGGCATGAGATAGGAATGTATTTACACCGTAGTTATAGTGCACCATAAGCGCCTGGCGCTTCGAGCACTTTAATTGATAATCTCTCTCTCTCTCAGATTGCTCAGCTCAACTTGAATACTTAAAAAAAAATTGTCCATATATTCATACAAATATATTATATCATTTCCTACCTGATATTCTTGTTAAAAGTGTCATAAATGTCATAAGTGCTCATAAAAGGTTTATTTGCTCAATGCTAACATCTGCTATCATGATCTGTGGACAATATCATATGTGACCAGCTATGACTTGAGATTCAAATGGTAGTTAGAAAATATTTGGGCTGACACTCAACCTGAAGACCATTGTCATCCTACTTTGGTCAACTTGGAGGGGAGTGAAAACTGTATGTTTCGAACCACGAAACCAACGACTTGGTCATGATTGTTCACAAATAATAATAATTAGAAGTTTGCCTACAATATATACGGAGTGTGACATCGGTAATGCCCTTTTTTATTATCAAATTCTTGCAATACCACTGGTCTGCAGTGTAAACATGTTTGAATGATTAAATTAACACAATAACTATTAGACGATCGACCATCAATATTGATTTTGGTAATTGATTTCAGCCTGACCTTGACTATAGGAGCATATTATTCATGAAGATCATTTATATATCATTAGAAAAATATATCTTTTGGGGGATGTGAACTTGTTCCAGATCAAATTGATGAATCATTGTCTAGTATATTGTCATATTGCCATGCCTCTGCGATAATTACTATCATAGTGCAATTCATGTAGAAGGTTGTCTGACTGAAGAGTTAGGTCCGGGCAATTGAGTTCTAAGGAAATTTGAGCGCATGATTGGCACTAATAGTGACCCTAAATGTGCCTGGTCCCTGATTTTGTTGGATAACAAGGAGAGATACAAGGGTATTTGTCCTCCTGAGTGTGAGTGAATGTAATAGAGGAATGAAAAGAAGACAGCGACTCGTGCGTGGCAATACGGTATGGATAAGTACCTATTTGGATGAATATTAATCTGCGAGGCTTTCTTGAACTGCAGTGTTATCTCTTGATATACCTGGAGATCTCGTGACCAAGGGCTGCTGTGTTGCTGGTGACCTCCTGACGGGCCTTTCAGCCCCTATGCTCCAGTCAAAGGAGAATAATGACAATACGCATAATAACGAAACACGATAAATAGATAGCGAAGATATATTGATAGAGGCGAGGTTTCGGAAAGCGTAAATATGCGGAGAAGCAGAGCATTTCAGGGCTAAAAATTAGCGGTCCACTTTCTTGTTATGTTACTGCTCTAGGAAAGGGCCGGAGACAAAAACGGCAAACAGCGCCCAGTGTTTGTCCTAACCAAACAAGACATTACCTTCTTTCCAACGCAACGTCGACGTTAACGAGGTCGAGCTTTCATTATGGACTCTCCAACGAGCGACACCCCAAGACAATCCCTCCTAGGTTCTATCAACTTTTTAGCTCGTTCAAATCGACCCAGAGCCTCCACGACCGCCAATAATTCCACCAATCCTACAGATCTTCCCGCTGCCCTACCGGTCAACCCATCTCCAGCAAATCCAGGCCATAGACGGCGCCCACCAGGAGGAAATGGCCCACCTCCTCCTACAATACAGACCTTGAACTCGGGTGGTTTAGGATACATGCTCCGGCGTCGGCGATCCGCCACCGCCCTTGCAGAACGTACGGAGAGCCGACCGGAAGTTCCAACCGGGCCTACGCATCGCATTCGACTTGTGCCCCACCTGGAATCCCACCGTTCGTTGCATTTTGAAGCTATCTCTCGTGACGTTCGCCAAGGTGATCCTCCTCTCCGTATTGGTCGTTTTACGGACCGTTCCGCACATTCGGGAAATAACGGAAATAAACTTGCGTTCAAGTCTAAAGTTGTCAGTCGTGGACATGCGGAGGTCTGGTTCGATTCAGGAACTGTAAGTCACGTCTTCTCTTTTTTTTGTGTTTGCCTTACCCGCCATCCATAGTTCTTTATAAAGGACACCAAGAGTTCCTCAGGCACATTTCTTAATCATATTCGTCTCTCTTCTCCAAATACAGAATCCCGTCCACATCCGATTAAGGATGGTGACGTTCTTCAGCTTGGCGTTGACTATCAGGGGGGCACAGAAGAAATATACCGATGCGTGAAGATGCGTGTAGAGCTTGGCCGCGAATGGCAATCTGGTGTCAACGCTTTCAAGTATATCCCTTTCATTCCTCTCTGAACTTTGCTAATCGCCCTGCAGCTCAAATGCACTCAATCAACTTAAAACTTTATCTGGAATGGTCCCACCTGAAACTAAAACAGGCCCTGCTGAGAAGAAGACGAAGTCCAATTTGACGGACTGCTGCATCTGTGAGTCATCGCTATCGTCTTGACATTCCCTTCTTACCTTTTATATAGGCCTCTTCCAGGTTACTGTCTGCCAATCACTTTTCATAGCCCCGTGCTCGCACGTCTATCATTATAAATGTATCCGACCCCTCCTCGAGATGCACCATCCAGGCTTCTCCTGCCCACTGTGTCGTACATTTGCAGATTTGGAGGCAGACGTCGAGGTTGAAGCTCGAGAGGCTGAACCGAGTACAATGGAGGATGTCGAGATGAGGCTCGAGGATGTCGAAGAGGTGCATGCGGAGGGCGACGCGGAAGCCCATATGCAGAGTAGACTGCCAGATGCTCAAGAATCAAATGCAAACGCTGATGCTGATGAAGACGCGCAGGATGCTCAAGATGCAGAATATGCAGATGGAGACCGTACTTCATCTTCTCTTAGTAGCGATGGCGCACCAATTGATACCGATCCTTCTCCAACTTCCAATCCAATCTCGATTGTTCGCCATGACTCTGGAGAGACGTCTGGTTTCCCAGGTCAAGAAGCCACTCCACTTAACAGTACTTTCCTTGCCACACTCGCGGAATCGATCGGCGAGGGGAATATAGCCACCAGTGTCACTGGTGGTGGTATTAATGTGCCAATGAGAAGCTCAGGGTTAGATCCTGCTGCCATGAGTGAAGGCGAATCTGGTGAAGATGGCCTAAGTGGCGTTGGTGGAAAGCGCAAACGGTAACCCGGAATCGTATATTTTTTCTTGGTTGTAGGATTAATGAGCTTGGGATTGGGATTCTTGCTGTGCAAATTTTCTATGTATTTTGGATGTAATAAAGATGTAATTGTGTTTCCAATAATAATATGGATAGTTTAATTTTTTTGTGTTTGGCAGGTAGTTTTGTTTGGGAAACCCTGCAGGGTATCATCGGCACTTGGTATGCACCGAGGGGCGTTGTTGCAACGAACTTTTGACGTGACCCACTGAGTGACCAGCTTGGCTTACGCTCCATACGAACAGTGATAGTTCCCAACAGTCATGGAAAGCGTGATACAGTTCACCTAAGACTACAAGAGGTAGAATGATCACTGCCTCATCAATCTCAAGATACTGAATTACTAACCTGATCAAGATTAGGCGAGTCTGGAATACTGATTGTTATACTTCTACTCCTCACGATGTTATATTATGACCCGCTCGATTTACCTTGCGATGGCTTACTCCTGAAATAAAATTTAAAAAAATTCTTCGTGAATTGTCTCTTAATGAGAATAATGAGAAGCACACTGATCACCTTGCAAAGTAGTCACTGGCTTCCTCTAATATATCATGGCATGATCAGGATTCAGGATTCGGCGCCATTCCTGGTGTACCTTCTTGGATGAGTCTCGTCAAATCGAGTCTCGTCAAATCAGACTTGCAGCCCAATCAGTTTACTCTGGTGACCTGGTCCTGTCATTATTGTCAGTGGATGATAGGTCGGGTCTGAGCCTGGGTGAGGTGGAAATGACTGACTGTAAGCACCTGTTTGAGCGTATGAGTGATCATTATGATATATCAGTAATGAGGAGAAAGATATCATCAAATTTATTTATTTTTGCTTACAAAAAAGGGACTTTTAACCCCGGGAATGGGTTAGCTGAGCCGACAAAAGAATACGCAAAGTGCACGAACTTAACGCACTGCTCGACTGTTTTTATGATTATTTTCAGCAGAGTTAGTCTATATTTGTGAGAGTTAGGCATTTGAAGCGGGAAGGAGGAAATAAAAGGAACACTTGTGACCATGGTACTTATTGTGAACTGATCCTTGACTCCTGAAAGGAACAGAAAATAAGAGACCAAATGAGAATACCCAAGGCAGCATTTATATCTATAATCATATTATGCCAATAAATGCGTGCCTAGCTTTTACTTGTTCAGACCACATAAGTAGAGGGTGTTCGCGTTGTGGGTAAACATGGACGCGTTCACGGAAGTATTACCTTTTCCTTACACCGCTAGTATCGTATCTACCTTCTCCTAATCACTCGACGTTCACTCACGACTTTACTAAGCTCCATAATCCATAATAAAAGATGATGCATACAGTCACTTTCCTATTCTTCTCGCCTGCGCTGGCCGCTGCTGCCCTGTATCCAACATTACCAGTCACCACCACCGTCTTCTATGCAAGTACCACGCATACGAACGTGATACGCTGGACGGACGACTTGACTCCACCGTCGTTGAGTCAGCTTGGGAATATGAGAATAGACCTAATGCTAGAGAATGTGAGTACAAGTAATTATCGTATTAGTCTGTTGTGTGGTCGTACGCGGTCGCTCGCTGGCTAGATTAGATATAACCTAACGTTAGCGCGGTTTTTAGACTATCGTCGCTACTCTTGCGAAAAGCATACCTTGTGTATATCGCGAAGTCAAGTTGATTGTGCCCCCGGGTCTTGGACCCGACAGTTCTGACTAGTAAGTTGTATATTTTGAACCTAGTCTCTATAACATTCACGCTGAACAGAAAAAAAAAACCATTTAGCGCATTGGTATTTGTTCCATCAGAGCCATACAAGTCTGTATACTCTTCACGATTCACCATCTCCAACTATACTTCTGGGTCACATTCCATGCGGGTCTTGAATTCAACAGCATCTTCATCACATTCCACATTCACTCCCATCATCTCTACAGAGACTTCCGGGGGTCAGGGTCATTCATCAACCTCGAGCGCCGCAACGTCTACATCTACGTCGACTTTCTCACCTGGAAAAGAAAAAATTGGAACGACTGCAAGTATTGGCCATCGGGTGAGGATAGAGAGCTCAGCTCGGTTCAAGGCCTTGTATGTTCTGTGGCCCGTGTTGGTGGGTGCGGCGTTAGCTTCTTGAAGACTATTCCTGCAGAAATTGCGCTGGATGTAGTTGCTGGGGACTAGGACGGGGGACTGGATTTCATAGAGCTTCCCAAACCTTGTTTTGTATGACCAGACACTGCATTTTCCTGTATCAATTATACATTGTATCCTGTGATTATATAGACAGACAATGACTCTCCGTGTAATTCAGGCTAACAAGGATCGGTGCAAAAGAAGGCACCGAAGTTCAACTAAAATGTGTATCAACATATGGTTCACTATCTTTGTTCGAAAGTACCAACAGCTATAATGTGTGTTCGAAACGACCAATATGCGCACTTACGGAGAGGGTTTCTTCCAAAATTTCCACGTTTTGAGGGGTAAGGTGGGTCGGAATCCCGATCTGCTGATCGTCAGGCCTTCAAAAAGCTGGTAAAAGGTCCATGCTTCGTAGCTGTAATTCCAGAGTGAAATGGATGTGTGATTCTTGAGGCTTTGAATCACAGCACTGCCGATGAAGATCTTGCGCATAGGACGCGTTTGGGCGAGATATTCAGCAAACCAATCAGCTTCTGAGGTAACGAGAGATGATATACCAACGTCAAGGATCGACGGACGATGTTCGATGAATGATATAATAAGTCTGGTGTTTTCGACGTGGACATCCTGGGCGGAATGATCGGCTGGGAGAACTGTATCAGCCATAATGCCAAGGAGGGCATAAAAGTCGTCTAGCCGCAAAGTCTGGAGATTGGGAAGAATATTTTTATCATTCAACCAATCGCAATTATTGACAGACAGATAGACGTGAGTTGATAAGGCGAGAATGCGCAACGTAGATGAGTGGTGTCGCAGAAATTGGGACAAAACTTGTGTGTTGGCTTGGCCAGGCTCTCCAAGACAGACTTTGTATAACTCTAACGCTTCGAGGTGTGGAAATCTCCGTTTGGCGAGAATACGATGCGCGAACTCGACGCGTATCATACCGAGAGCTTGTAAGTTCACTGCGTGCTCGAGAATGGCATTCCAGGCAGATGCCTGTATTTCGTGGCTATTCATAAGATGATATAGATCCAAGATGCAGACAGTTGTAAGGTTGGAAACCATGGCCTTGGATGGCATCTGGTTCATAACGCCGTTCACGAATAATTCAGTGATTGAAGATGATCCCTTTGAAATGGATGTCCATAGGGTATGACCTGAGGTGGGCTCTGAGGTTATAAGAGAAGTCCCATTTGCTGTGATACCAGGGTCCTTATCTAGATTTTGGGGAAGTATATATAAGGGATGGAGGCTCCGCATCATGATACGTTGAATGTTAGGGAAACGGGGAAGAACGAAGTAGAGTTGGCGTGAGATTGTCTCGTGGAAACGATTATGGGGATAACCTTTCGCAGACAAAATATCAGGACTTCTGGGGTCCCAGCCATCAGCCAGTTCTCTGCGATTTGCGCCAGGAAGCAATTTCCCAGGGTGCAATTCCTTAGGTCCTATACACTTGACATCCTCATCAAATACCAGTGTGATTACGAGGGAAGCAAGGTCGGGTCTCATTTCCAAATGTCCCAAAAGGGCGCTGATTCTCTCTGGGCGACGGTAACCCACGACAAGTATCGAATAAAGCTCGTTGGTAGCGAGACGATTGAGAGATCGTGAGACAAGAGAGAGATTGTAGAAGTCGGTAGGCCATTGAAGATATCGCAATATCTCCTGGACTAACTCTTCCGGGAGAAACTGGAACCCTGTTGTCACGGCCGTGTTCTGAGGCGGACGGTTCAGAATATTACGGAAGCGTCGCACACTGAGATAGGGCAATCAGAACTATTTGAGTCTTTCCTGGTGTACATTCTGAAGATGAAGAATGTCGCTCACTTCATAATGGCGAGTGACACGACCTATCAACAGTTTCAAATGCTGCTGGAATCGGTCACTTGTCTTATGTTAAAGAGTGAGAGTGAGACAATCACGGTGAAGGGGGACAAATTTTTAAGTTTAGAAGTATTAGTTTGATTCGGCAGCATGCCGATTGCTGTGTACGTACGTAATAAGTATAATGTAACCAGTTGACAGAAATGACATATGTACTTCCGAATCAGCACCAACACATACAAGTTTGTACTCCTAGAACTAGCAACACCATAACCGCGATGTCATATAGCCATCAGAAATAACGTATCGAAACAAGAAATGACAATCGCCAGTGCGACGACACTGTTTGGATGTCCAGTTTGAGGTTGCAACGGTTTTCCGTCAAGGTGGAGAAATGGTGTTAATATCTCAGGGAAATATTTCTGTAAGTGTACCAAACTCCTTGCCCCCTTCCCCGTGCAGGTAAGAAGAACAATGGTGAAAGTAGTTATTCTTGGGGGAAAGACTCTACCTATCCAAGTTCTTGTCGCTACAGGAAGCATCGTTCAGATGTATTGGAAGCAATAGACTGACGGGCTTCTCCAAGTAACGTCCGGGCACAAGCGATGCACGCCAGAAGATCTCCCGACGATTTCAGAGCACCCGAAGCTGGAAATGGTGGAGGTCGGAGAGTGCTTAATGGTCCCGAGAAGGATTTCAACTTCCACCTTTGATACTATACTGCCAATACCAAGGTTTTGCGACTGGTAAAATGAGGTAAAAATGTGAAGTGGAAACATTGTAAGTGGGAAATATTGAGAGCGCGTAGCGTAGAGTGAAGAACATCCTCTCAAATAGACAGTGAAGAAACCTTGGTGGTCTCCGTCACGACGATAGGCTTTTTAGGCTGCCCTCATTTCTGCAGAAGATGAGAGAAGCAGGTGACTGATGGTGAGTTTCTCCTTGCGTTAGAGCTCGGCCGCTCTACTGGTAGATGCAAAGGGGAGGAGAGCAGGGGGGTCATCGCGACACTGAGCACGGTAGTAATCTTGAAGGAGGGGAAGAAGTACAAAAATATCAGTGGAAGAGAAGGCAGCTAACCGAAGAAACTGGAAATTCTCTCAGAACAAATTGCCAGAGAGCCGGTAAGCGTATCCCCTTTGCATCGAGCTCAAGGTTATGCAAATTTGAGCAGTCGAGGAAGAAGCTCTTAACCTGCAGCATGATGGGTGTATCAGATCCGTATTAAGAAGAATGTAATGCCGAACAGGCCCTATCTGGAGACAGAGAGGAAGAGGAGTTGGTGTGTGTAAACACTGATCGTCTTTGAGACGAAGTGGGATGCTAGGAATAAAATTGTGGTCTGGAAGAGAGGTGTCCTTGGATTGATGCAAGCATAGTCAAAACATTACAGTTCGTAGAAAAACACTGCTCCTTGTAACATTTTTATCTAAGTCTCAATCAAAATCTACGTTTTTTTGACAGTCAGGATGGTTCATTAAGAAAAAGTGACTGAAGAGCCATTTACGCACAAACAACTCTACCCAGGGGGCTTTGACTATGCTTTTGTCTGATGAATCACTGTAACAAAGTACAAGAACTACCAGGTCTTGTAGGTTCTCGGTTCTCGAGGGCTAGGCTATGTCAGACAATTCAGATAGTTATCAAACATAGGAAAGATCAGTTTTCTTGATGCATCCGTATTTAGGACGAGACAATCAACCCCCAAATGTTCCTTTTTGTCATTACAATGTGTTGGAGTTGGCGACATGGCAGTGTGACAAACCGCGTCACCCCGGTTGAACCGTTATTCGCCGATTGTAGTTTTTGCGTAGTCGCAAAAAACTATTCCTCTTTTGTTTCCCTCTTTTGTTTGCTTGTTATAGATATTCCATTGTTATGAAATAGTATATAAGTAGATACATCGCCCACTGTCTTCCCTCAGTCGTTTGACACACACAAACACTGAGGTGAGACACTTAGTTAGCTTATAGTCTTTCATCTTGCTCACTTATCTAGTAGATACTCGTTACTAGGTAAAATATAACAGTCGTTTGACACACACAAACACTGAGATACTCCTTACTAGTCTATATAATTTAACACAATGCTGATCATGAACAAAGGTAATATGATTGACACGAAACTCACGTACATTTTGCGATATCACTTGTCAATCGCATTTCCTGTTATTGATCATTTCAAACAGAGTTTCAGAAGCCCGCCCAGTCAAGCCGCGTCGGTTCCTGCACCCACCAGTCAAAATGTACGGTAAGCCATAGGTGCTGTTCGCTACCATTTTGGTATCAAGGATCCCAGCTTGAAATATAACATTATAAGCCAAAGAACATATCGTTTAAATATCCCTTGAAGTCTGCAGATCAATGCTGGTGTTGGTATGTTGGTGTGATTCGTGATCACAACGTTAAGGAGGCTGTCCTTGATATGTCTGGCCAACCCCTTGTATCCGCATCAGGCCTGGTGCCATAATCCACATGTAACCAGAATCTTGTTGAAATATATTGCCAGATACTAACCGAGTTAACCCATTTCCAAGGGCCTAGCTGGAAGTGGAAATCTTCACATTATCCAAGCACCCTCCATTATGTTGTCATTGACTACAGATAAAGCCCTCAGAGGTACATATTGTGTTACTTGTTGAATGTCTTCAGAAGTTCTTTGAGCATCTTCCATTCACTCGCAGTTATTTGCTGGATTTATCTGCATGGCTGTGAAATACTTACTACCATCATCACCTAACTATCCCATGCTACAAGAAAGTTTTGAATGCAGTAAAGTGAAAGAGTGACAGAGAAAACACAGACACAGACACAGACACATTGTTATATCTACTCTAATCAATTCTTTCATTACTAGAATATATATACCTTACATGTATCTTAGTTAGTTTAAGTTGTGTAGTGAGTGGTGTTGCTCTGAACAGCTATGATGGGTTGGGCACCCATCACCAAAGAGATGAAGGACAAGTGATCAGTTAAGTTTTCTCCTCAGCATTTTACTCTACACTCAAGAGGTGAGTTACTAGCACAGTGTTTGTGTCACCCAGTACTGAGTAGTCTTGTAGAATGACTGTACTAGGTATAATATATTAATGTTTTACTCTACACTGAGGAGACTGACTGTACTAGTTCCTACATTTGTTAGACCTGTCCTATTACCTCACCTACTTAGGGAAATGCATGGGTTATGCCAACCCACATGGGTCACTCGGTCAGGTGTCCTTGGGTTTGGGTGTGGGTCAAGCCGAGAGTACCTGTAACCTGGGCCCAACCTGTGGTGTCAACTCCGAAACAAATGCAATGTATGTGCACGTGCAAACATGAACATGCCATATGTGTATGTGACACCACAAATGCAAAGAACATGCTGTATGTGCATATGATACCACAAACATGACAAATGTGCCTTACATGCATGCACCACCATGAAGGCACTGTACACACATGCACCACATGCGTATTGGTGTGGTGTGCACCTGACACCTGTCAACCCATGGGAAAAAACCCATGGGGTGATGGGTTTGGGTCTCCCATGGGTTGGGTATGGTTCACCCACATTTTATCCATGGGTGACCTGTGCCATTCCCTATACCTACTTGTCATGACCTCACCAAAGTCATCTCTGCCATTATTTCCACTAAAGCACATGGCCATGTTTTCCACTTCAGGTGAACCCTGTTCAAAGCACATGGTTATATTTCCCTTTTCCAGTAAACCCCACTCTTCCACCTTTCTTAGCCACCCCTTTTCTGCTGCCTATCTTCAGCCCTCAGATCAGAAACCATGCTCCCAATTCACCAGTCTGAACCTCACTTGCCTAAATATGATTTTCTGTTAAACACCTTTGATTTCTATTCAGTTATTACATCCTCCTGTCTCAACCCTGCTCCTCATTTCCTGATATGGAAGAACATGAAGATCCCACTCAGATCCTGCTCAGATGCCACAGCAGCTTTGTCATAAAGTTTTCTTCACCTCTTGTTCTTTTGATCCCCTTTATTTTGACCAGGGATCTCCTCCCCATTTGTAGTTCCCCTTGTTCTTGATTAATAATCCTGACTAATATTTAAAATACATACTTAGTATATAATACACATGTAAATTAGTTGTTCAGTAGTCAGAAAATTGACTAAGAATAATCTCATTCAGCTCTGAAATCTGAAACCTCAGACCCCAAAGTTAGAGATATAATGAAATCTGCAGGGTGCAGCATATAAGCTGAAGCCAAGCCCTACTCCAAACCTCATGAAGTTACAACCTCACCAATATTTAACTAAAAACCTCACTCTTCGGACCTCTTGACGGAAAGGGTGGCAACTGGTCTTCAGACCAATGTACCTAAGTTGGTCTTTGGACCGACTTATATGAGAGTGCTTGCTGCACTAGATAATCCAGTGGATTAAAGATAAGAGTAAGATTGATTGATTTTACGCTACAGAACTAGTCTCTATATATACTAATTCTAAGCTGATTATGTAACTCCCTGATAAGGCAAGACTTTCCTGAAATTAGTGGAAGGGTGTAGAAAGGAATGGAAAGTCCTGGAAGCCTGTAGAAGTTACGAGTCACCCTATGAGTCACTAAATGAGTCACTAATGAGTCATATTCCCATGACTGGTAGTCTTGTGACTGGTCAAGTCACGAAATATTAATAGTATGTGAGTCCTGCTTCTAGGCTGACCTTGTGTGTAATAATTATCACGTAAACCCAGGAATTTGTTGTACAATTGAGTCTTGAGCGCTTGAACCAGCAGTTTGGCACCATTTTCCATGTGTGATTGTTTGGCGCCTGGCTGTGGGTCCTTGTGGGTCCAAGTAGAAAATAAGCGAAAATTATAAGTGTTTTTGGAGGTTTTCCTTGGGCTTGAAGAGCTTGATGATTTAAGAGTTAATTACGTGGAGGTAATTCATTCTTAGATGGCCAGCCAAAACATTATGATATTTTTTGGTAGTCCAGATAAGACTGATTTTAAGTTGGATTTTTCCTTGGAGGAGAGGTTTGGATTCCTACACATTGAACCTGTTGGGAAGTGTCCAGACTTCAAGGGATCATCCCCTAATCCCTAACAACCCCTGATGAACCAACTACATACAATCTTGGAATGATGATGACTCTCAGAACAACCAGAGGATGGAAGGTTCCTTTATACCATTGATGTTGAGCAGGCTCCTCCTAGCAGAAATGGTGGAAAAGGCACTCCTCTTCTACCTGACAGACCCCCAGATAGTGACAATGATAACCCACCAGACAATAACACTCAAAATGATGATAGTTACAATCTCAATGATGAAGAGCTCATCAGAAGAGCACTTAGGTGCCTCATGCAACCTCCACCCCCTGACTCAAACTCTCGAGCAAAGGTTTGGGACCCCAAAGTATATAATGGCATGGATCAAGCCAAGCTCTGTATATATTTTCTTCAATGTATACTGAACTTCCAAGACTGCCCATCCACTTTCAAAACAGACTCATTGAGGATACAGTATGCTACCTCATACCTCTTGGGCCCAGCCCTCCAATACTTCAAACCCACCATCCTCGGTAAGATCTATCCTGAGCTTACATGGCTCATCAACTGGAGAGATTGTTACTCCAAACTTGAAGTAAACTTCAGACCATTCAATAATGCTATACAAGCAGAAATTAAACTTCAAAAAAATAGTCATGAAGGAACATCATCAAGCTGGCATGGTACTTCTTTGCCCATGCTTTCACTTGTACCCAGTGGAATGATACAGCCCTTGCTCATGCAGCATATAAAGGGCTGGCCAAATGAATAAAGGACAGCCTCCTGTACTTCCCCTGCTTCAAGTCCCTTGCTGAGCTTTGGCAATTCATGTTGGAAATTGATAGCAGGTATTGGGAGGGTAAGGAGTACAAGAACCTTGCCAAAAACTCCAACTGAAGTTCAACTTCAACTTCATCCAACCAGTTGGCCCCCAACCAATCCAACAACCCATCCTTCAATAACTCTAACAATCAACAGAGTTGTAAGAAGACAAATATTCAGCTATCACCATCCCTCTTACTAGACTAATATGAAAAAGACTACAGTACAGGACAAGCAAACTCAACCAATTTGGTTTTGAGTGATCGCATTTTTTTTGGGACAAACTGATGTTAGATTCAGATTCAGAATGTCAAAATACATCTAAAAAACATGTTCCAAAGTTTTTCCAACAAGTTTTAAGGGTGGCCAAATTTTTGGGCCTTTTCAGTGCAACTTTTCACCCCAAATCTTAATGTCATGATGTAAATTTTAGTCAAGTATAACTTCAATTGACATCATGGCTTGTTCAGTAACTAGTTTTCTTTCTAACAGCCCAAGCAGCTCTGCAGTGGAAGATATCTTACTCCAAACACCACCTAATTCTAATGTATCTCTTTGTTATGACCCATACTCTCAATAAACCCACACCAGCCCCCCACACCTTTTCCGGGACTTTCCGACTGTTAAAAGTCTGGAACAATCACTTTCCGTAAATCCATCGCACCCACCTGAAGTTCCGTATTTCTGAGTCTCTGAGATTCCGAGACCAAGGTTCCACTCTTTTGATAAATGATGCACAGGATCATCGCGTACCTCACTCCCTTGTTCTTCGTTTTATATTGCCCCTTGTACTCTCTTCCCCCCCTTGTCCTTACTCAGCAAAAGATAGTACAAGACTAGATACATGTATATAAGTCACCAGTCGACTGGACTATTCGCTAGTACAAATATTGACTTAATTCTGCGTCCTAGTTTCTGATTAAGTTCCGGTAAACTTTCCGACTTTCTGAAATTAGAGACAGACAATCGAGGAGGGTGCAACACATAAGTTGAAGCCAATTCCCTGCGACCTCGAACCACTCAAATCACCCTATACCATAAATAGTCCTAGACCCCTGGGCGCTTCCCATCTTTCCATCCCCATTCCAACTCCGATCGTGAACTGACCTTTAGTCCCTTCACCTCTAGAGTATGAACCCCCTCTCGGAAATCATTTAGAACCTCTGGAAACCCTTCCGGAAGCCTCTAGCTAAGCGCCGACATGTGGATTTAACACAGGAGCAGACTGCCGAGTAATCCAGAATGCAAAGGGTTTTGCATTATGTCCAGTAATGTTTTGTTTGCTTTTTGGATGGCAGCCAGCAGGCATTATACAGCATCTCACAGCCAGGTAATGATTGTGCTAGATTTGTATTTATTTGTCTATTAGTTGGTATTTAGTTATTTTTTCACAATTTTATTGGAATCATACACTACTTAATGATAGCTATTGATTGCACATTTTTCCCTGATTTTTCGGTTTTTTTGGGGGGTGTGGCCAAAATTTTAACATGTCCAAAATGAAAATAATTTTAGAAAAAAATTGGATTGTTAGATTGACTTTATTTTGATGTTAGATACTTCATTTAATGGTCTACTATCAATTTCAATGAGCCGATTTTGCTAGAAAATTGGGTTAAAATTTTTAGTTGAGTTTGCTTGTCCCATACTGTACCATGGAACTTCACCAAGGAATGTAGGAAAGGTTTCAATAAGGTTTCAATAAGCTTGAAACTGCATTTACTTTTGCACCCATCCTCACTCATTAGCCTCCTGATGATCCCTTGATTGTAGACACACATGGATCTGATTATTGTAAGGGCAACCTACTCGGGTACTGATTCCAGTACCTGCTGGGAGACCAACAGCGGGACACCACCCAGCCCTGTGACCTACCCAGGGCCTAACCCAGGGACTCGAAACCTAAGTTTACCCACAGGCACTACCAGACACTGGCAGGGAGGTCCAGAAGTAAATATATAAAAGGTAATGTAGCTAAATACATGTGAGCTGCTTACCTGGCAGGGAGGTCCAGAAGAGAACAACCAAAGGACCCCCTTACCTAAGCAGTGACTATATAGCTACTGTGACTGTGACATAACAAGTCTGTCACAGCCAGCAAGAAGATAAAAGGAGACAAGGGAAAAGAGACTACAATATAAAGATGAAGAAGAAAGATAAGGAAATGATTAGGGAAATGACCAGGTAAGGGAAGTAAGGGAAACAAAGGAAATAAAAGGAAGAAAAGGGAATAAACCAGTAGTCCCCTGACATTACCCCCTCTCTAGAATGTGGCGACCCGACACATAGACATAGACACACCTAGTCCCCCAACTACATGGAAGGGATATCAACCGAACCGATGTATAGAGCCGGCTGAAGGGCGCCCGAGATGACCACTAAAGGGGTGCATATGTATACCCGTTCAGCTATGCCTGCGATGGCCAAGGGTATGGAACAGGTGATGCTACTCCTCAGATACAGTAGACAACTCGAGCATTGGGAACAAGAGGCCAAGAGGGCCAGAGTAGGCGGCGTTACCGATGAGTATGGCTTATGTGACCTTTTGATGCATCCCCGGGGTCGATGATCATGGCAGATGACACAGGGTCCCACCAAAGAGAGGCTTATGAGCAAGTCATTGGCGGTCGCTCAAGAGTGTCGATCAACGCATACATCGCCCGCCTCGAATGGGTCACATTCAGCACACATCAGTGGCTGTCGCAGCTTGTCGGTGCACACCCAAATGGTAGGTGGATCGTGTAGTCGGCACTGCGCACACCCAGCGGTAGGCTGGAGGTGCGGAAATGATATATGGGGGGATGACGATTGCGACTGCCGGTGTATAAGGGCTGTGTCATCGGCGGCAAGGTGTGGGAGCGAGCACACAGCGGGAACAAGACCCTGCGGCCGCTCAGATCCGGAACGAGCCAGGGCGGCAGCGACCAAGGAGCAATCATGGGGGAATCGGTCGGTGTTGCGGATGACACTTGCATGATCAAGCGTAGGCAGTGCTTTCGACACCAGGAACGAGCATGGGGGTGCCGCTTCAAAGTCCCCGCACGAGGACGAATCTCCGGGGCCAGCGGCGATGGCGACAAACCATCGTGAGGGCGTCGCTTTGAGGCTCTGGACGAGCGCGTAGATGTCATTGGCGACAAGCGGGTCGTGGTGCTTCGTCCACCTCTGCCACTGCAGGTGACGGGGATTGCGCGGTCGGGTGGCAATGCACATTGAGTGCAGAATTGGTCGCAGGCAGATGCACAGGCGTCGATACGAGGATGCCGTGGGCAATCCCACAAGAACGTCGACACGTGCTGGGTCGGCGGTGCATTGGACACCGAGATCGAGTAAGAGGGCGTGCGTGCGCGTAACGTGAGTGCAAACACGGATCTAGCTGAGCGGCGAACGTGCCTTACGCGACCGCCTGAGCTGCCGCGCGTCAAGGCGACGGCGTCGCATACGAGGGGAGCCCATTCATCACACGTCCAACGGCAGGCGGAAGGTACGGAAGCACCGACGCAGTGGGAGCGAGACCCAGCGATGGCTTACGGTCCCGGTATGAGCCAGAGCGGGCGACCGTGGCAGGAGGCAACCCCAGGAGTGCCGACTCAATAATGCTGGACGGGAACGGGGGTCGTAGATGCCACCGAGGGCAGCTCGCGATGCGGCAGGTGTGTGGGCGTCGGCGCATACTGCGGAGACGTTGAGCGGGTTGTGGTGGCCATGCAATGCGAGCTGCGTGATGGGATACGCGCCGACACAGACTCGTCCCACCTAGGCGGGTGCCCTGCTCATCGTGGGCGCAACAAGGACGGCAGGATGGGACTCAGGGTGGTACTGACGAAGCCACAGAGGGCCTGGGAGCAGCGTGTCAAGGCGCCCACGTCATGTACGAGGGGTCGCGTTCACCACGTGTCGCGGCGGTCGCTCAAGGTATCAGTTTCGGTGATCACGGGGCCACTTAGACAGGAACGGGGACCGGGCCACAGTGGGTGGCAGAGACTAGGAGGCGATCGCGGTATGTGGCCGGCTCCTGCAACATCTCGTTCGCGTCGATGGGACAGAGCTGTGCGGCGGGCGTGGCTTACGCGACCTCTCTGGGGGAATTCCTAGAGTCTGCGGTGGCGGTGGGGGTCAACCTCGGGAGTGTCGACTCAGTGCTGTTGGGAGAAAACACGAGTGCAGATGCGGCCAAGGGAAGATTTGCGAGCAACATTGACGGCGATGCTGTGGGGCTGTCACTGCTCGTTTGAGCGCTTCCATGGTTAACAACCCCAATGGGAAAGGAGCGAACGTTGACCTCAAGTCCCATGCATGGTCACATGCCCTACATCTAGCCCACCACCTCGGTCTGGGTCATCCAAACAGTCCTCCCCTCCTGCTACACTCTGCACCTCCGATTCCAGCTCCATGCTAGTCTCAACACCTCCACTCGTTCGGTAGTATGCAGCCAGCTGTCACAACCCATCCGAGGGCATCCTCAGTCCACAACGATGAAGAGCGCGATGAACGGGGCATGCATCATGCATGTTGCAGCGGTGTGCAGCCGCACCGTGTTGCAAGGCATGGTGCAAACACATGCAGGTGAGGTTGCTCAGCACACAGAGCAGGCGGAGACCAATCAGTGGAGTCGCTAGGCAAAGGTGCCGACGTGAGCGCTGCCAAAGGAAGGCCGTGATGCGGCGTGTGCTCTGGGATAGGGTGCAGCTGCATCCCATAGTCAGATGGAGGATGATGAGTCTCTGCAGCCAGCCCATCGGTTGGGGTCCATGGGCCATAAGTAGGTGTATGGGCATCGGCATCGCAGGCATGCATCGAGTGAGCCACAGCGGTCGTTCACTGCAAACTGCGTGATGGGACTCTCGTCGAGCATAGGCTCGTGTCGCTTCGATGCGGGGGTTCCATGTTGAACAGTGGAATGAGTGGGGATGTGCGTGCAGCCCATCATCGGTTGCGACAGGGGCAGTGGCGATGGCAACCGGGAACAACACAGGGTCACTTCCTTCAAGTCTGGTCGGTTCTGACAGGTGCCACACGTGCGCAATGGTTTGGCACAGTCATGAACCGCTCGAGCCTGCAGGCTCCTGCAGTTCACAGGGGTGACACCGTGTGGTTGCACTCCGGGACGGCAGAGGGATTGGAGGATGACTGGCGGTGTTATCGACGATGACGGCAAATGAGATGGGGCTGTGGCCCAGTGTCGACGCCAGCAAACGATTACAGGGTCCTTATGGGGCTGCTGATCTGGGAGCATGGGTGTGGGTATTGCTGAAGGGAGGCGAGCGAGTGACCTGGGTAGCATTGTCACGACTTGCTCAAGGGTATGCACGTCGTCTCGACAGAACCACATACGGGTGCTCGAGTGTTGGTGCGAACAATCCGAATTGCAAAACATGTGTTCCCCGAACTGCACGGACCCACGTGGACATGCGCTGGGACCTATCCAGGGGAGTTGAGTCCCATGGGCAGAGGGAGCAATACGCAAGGGAGGGAGCCATGAATCTCAGTATGCCTGAGGCCTACCGACCGCGCATGGTTTTCGGCCAGTATGTATATGACCAATACATGTATGTAGTCCACACACATGAATCGGGCAGGGAAATGACTACATATGTCTATGAGTGCATGTCACTCACAATGGGGATGGCCATGGTATGTGATGGGCAGCTGCGAGTCCTTGATGCATCCTCAGAACCAGTGGCGGCGCAAAAGCGACAGGATCGACGGTAGGTGAGTGTACAGGCGTCGGCCTGAGGGTGTCGCAAGGGCGTGGGTGACATGGCTCGATGAATGCGGTGGTGGGGGATGTCTATGAGCTCACCGGAACCAGGTGGCAATAGTGCTGCATCACGGAGTGGCCAGTGAACAGGCAGCTCGGGTTTCATAAGGGCCTTCCCTGCACCAGACGTGCATAAGGATGTGCGAGAGGATGTGAAGATTGTTGAACGATCTCCACCCATGTCAGCGTGGCAATGTGGGGTCGATGGTGAGGCTGACATGGCGGACAGCTTGCTCGTTGAGCTCGGCATTCGGGATGCATGTTGGTCATGCAAGGGCATTGCACCGAGAAGGGAGAGGGCCTATAGACTGCCCATGAAAGCTGTGGGCACGATCCACACGAGGCCGTGTGGGGTCTCCACAAGGGACGGTGCAGACAGCATACAGGTGGCATCACTCGGCCAACATGGCAGTCAGGATAGATTTCGGGGAGACTGCTTCAGGATTGCTGGATGGTTCCAGGTGTGGGCCTTGCTGGGGTACACATCACATGTGTCAGACAGTGCATGGCAGAGGCCTCAGATGCAACAGCCTCGGCATCATCGTCGGGTGGGGCATGCTCTCGGGATACCGGAATAGAGAAAACGTGTCTAGCACACCTTATGGAAAGGTGGAGGCCTGTTGCAAGCCTCCAAGGCTGATCACTGTCAACAGTGAGTGTGTGACGTGGCATCGTCACGGGCCATGTCAGCGGTGTTGCTCGTCGGGTTGCCCATCTAGCAGGCCAAGGAGCAAGGTCGGCATGGTAGAGTCGCACTGTGGGATGAGGATTCAGTTGGGATGAAGTGCGAAGGTGGGCGGTATTAAGAAGGCGGATGTGAGGTAGGTGGTATGGGTTGTAGAGTAGCGTAGTAGGGGTTTCTCGGCATGTAGGAACGCTAGGACGGCAAATAGAAGAGGAGTATTAAAGAGGTTGAGGTTAGAAAATGGTTTATGGTGTCGCCTTGGCCTTCAGTGGACGGTGCACCCTACTGCAGGTTACGCAGCGATTTATAGTGTCGCCCGAAGCAGTCCACTCTCTCACTCACCGAGCTGTCCAGCTATCACCATTCCTTCAGTAAGTACAAGTATGATCCTGGACTGCCACCCGGATGGCACGAGGAAGCCGAGAAGGAGGAAGGAGGTATAGGGATCCGACAACTCGTTTGAGGAAATTCAACTCGCCGGTGGAAGTACAAGACCCAAGCCCTCGGTCCTCTATTAGTGGGTTGTTCTAATGTAAGGGCAACCTACTCGGGTACTGATTCCAGTACCTGCTGGGAGACCAACAGCAGGACACCACCCAGCCCTGTGACCTACCCAGGGCCTAACCCAGGGACTCGAACCCTAAGTTTACCCACAGGCACTACCAGACACTGGCAGGGAGGTCCAGAAGTAAATATATAAAAGGTAATGTAGCTAAATACATGTGAGCTGCTTACCTGGCAGGGAGGTCCAGAAGAGAACAACCAAAGGACCCCCTTACCTAAGCAGCAACTATATAGCTACTGCAACTGTGACACAACAAGTCTGTCACAGCTAGCAAGAAGATAAAAGGAGACAAGGGAAAAGGGACTACAATATAAAGATGAAGAAGAAAGATAAGGAAATGATTAGGGAAATGACCAGGCAAGGGAAGTAAGGGAAACAAAGGAAATAAAAGGAAGAAAAGGGAATAAACCGGTAGTCCCCTGACAATTATGCCTTTGCTGCCATTCTGTCAAGTACATGTACCGGGACCCGCTTATTTGACAGTGCCAACCGAGCAGCCATCCTATGTTCATGCCCAAGTGTCCATGCCACATGCATATCACTTGGTACGCCGGTCTTGGCTTGGCACATCCACCACCCACACACCTACTCCTCACCTCTTGGTCCGTCTCACCTCGGGACTTTCTGTCCTTGTTTTATCCTCAGTCACAGCCCTTGTTTTATAGTCGGGCACTTTCTATTGTCCTATCCTTGGCCACATTTCTATTATTCTATCCTTTATTGTTCTATCCCCATTTTACATTCCTTCATTCTAATTTTGCTCATTGTGGACATGCCCTGCATACCTTATTGTTCCACATTCCTTATTCCACATGTCACTTCTTAACCTATATAAGTAGGACATGCATGTACATATCTCCTCATTCTGGGTATTGACTAGGCTTAGGCCCTCCTACCTTCTTCCCCTCTGTTAAGTCCTCGACTCAGGCTGGCATCAGCAGCATCCTCCAGAGTATCCATCTGTTGCAAATCAGTGACATGCACGGCAAGTAGGGCACAACGCACAAGTATGTTGAAGCCAACACCACTACTCTTGGCCTGCAGGACTTGGCCATTGTCCGCCCAACCTCTCGGCAGTCCCAAAGTCCATCAGTACCCGAAGCTTGACATATTCTCTCTCAGCAGACCCTGGACAGAGAACTCCACCCCATAGCCTTTCATTCCTGAACTTTCACCTCACCTGAACTCAATTACAATGTGCACAATAAAGAGCTTCTTTCCATCTTTGAAGCTTTCCAGCATTGGTGACATTACTTGGAGGGATTGCTAAGACTAGATAGTGTAAAATTCAGTGTTCTTCAAGGAAACACTCAGTTCTATTGATGAATAACTACCTAAATAGTGTAAAACTAATAGGTAATGAGCTTGTGAATGAAGTGGGTAAATAACTAGAGGTACTCACTTCAGTGTTCTTCAAGGAAACACTGAAGTGACAACCAGAACAAACAGTAACTATATATACTTGGAAGAAATAGGCTCCACACCTCAGTGAAATACAGAACACATGAATCACCCCTGGAAACCACCAAGTAATGCAAGAAAATAGGAATGTAAGGAAAGACAAAGAATAAAAGAATTGTCAACCAACAATAAAGAAAGAAAGCAATGTCAGACCAAAGTGAAGTAGATAGGTGCTGACTGTGTATAATCTTAACAGGGATCAGCAGACCCAGTAAATGTCATCACAGATTTCAAAAATTTAGAGTACTTTTGTACTACAAAACTGTTGACTTAGACAACAAGCTAGGTGGTCTGAATACTTTTCATAGTTTAACCTCATTATATGGTTTAGAAAGACAAACTGTTAAGAAATGGCAAACAAGGAACTTGATCTTATACAAAAGATTCATAGATGATTTCATAGCAATATTTCAGACCAAAAATACCAATAAAATCAATGGCTTCTTTAATGAACTTAATGATATAGACCCTGACATTAAACTCACCCATAATATATCTACACATTCTATAGACTTTCTAGATATGACCTTAGAATACAATAAACACTGTTCAGGTATACAAACCAAAATATATTAACAACCAATGAATCAATACCTATATCTTCCTGCACATTCTTATCATACAATATATAACAAATCAGGCTTCATCAAAGGAGAAGGTATCAGATATGCTAAAACAAGCTCTACCCCAGAAGAATTCAGAAATATACTCAATCTTTTCCAAATTAGATTACAAAAAAGAGCTTATAGTCTAAACTTTATCAACAAGTCACTCTACCAAGTAAAATGGAAATACAGGAGTCGTTATTTAAAACCTGTAAAGAAAAGTAAAGAAATCCCATTCCTCTTTAAAATATGCTATAGTCCAATCATATCACACCAGTTCCTGCGTCAATCCCTCAATGAATTCTCTGCTGCCATCAAAGACATTACTGATCTTCCTATCAAAATGTCTTCACCAATAACCATGTGCTACAAAGCACCCCTAAAACAGTCAAAACTTCTCACACAATTTCTCTCTGATAGGAAAAAGAAAGGATTCTAAAAATATTTTCATTTCATGTATAATAGAAGAAACACAGAATACTCAAATATATCTTATAAACAGAAAACCCTATAATGGACCTCCTATCCCAAGGAGAACCTCTACAATGGATTATCCATATAACCCTTGAAGCTCTGAAACAAACCTGGAAATACTCCCAAATTCAACCTAAATGTCACAGACCTACAGTAGAAAGTTTTAAATCTACTATTATGGAAAAAACTATCAATTCTATTAGAAGAGAATATTGAAGTAACTGAAACAATACAAAACACCTCTGGCAGAATACCAAACATGTTGACTCTTCCAAATACTAATTGGAATGTCTACAAGCTTTATGCCAATATGCATGATCTCAAACCACTTGGAAAAACAATATTCATTGATGTTAAAGCTACAGGACTTGAACCAAGTTCACACATAATCCAGATTAGTCTTATAATGATTAACACAAACTCCAAAGAACCCTATACCATTGAAAAATGGAAAAGGAAAATAAGTCCCCCAAAGGACATCTTACCTATAGCTTCAAGTACTCATGGAATAACCAGTCAAAGTAACCAAGAATGCTCTCCCCTGAGAAGATACATAACTACTATATAACACTATCTGAAAAACGCTACTATTGTTGGATTTAACATCAACCAGTTTGTTATACCAATTCTAAACAATGAATTTTTAAGAATAAATCCAAAATTTCAAGGGTTAGGATTTAAACATACCATTGACATTGCCCAAATCTACTGGAAACTCATACCAAGAGATTTACATACAGTCTATCGTTACTATACAGGAGGAATCATGACTAATTATCATGATGCTGAAAGAGATGCCTTAGCCTGCTTAGAGATGCTCCCACATGTGCTACATCACCATAAACTACCATTTAATACTTTATGCTTTCACTCCATTATTGAAAACAAACAACTCAACCAGGGTATTGAACCTGGAACATTCTTATTCTCTTAGACCAAAAAACTCTTATAATATATAATCTAATCTATTAAAACAGAAACACTCCGAGATGACCTCTTACAATATGTCACCTCAAGACTGGTATGACCTCACCAATGAGGTTGAAGAAATTCCATATGAAGGGTCACTTCTCAAACCAAAATGGATTTACCTGAATGCAAATATGGATGTAGATGCCCCTTTACCTGAGCTCAGTTTCTTGGCTGAAAGAATTATTAATTGTGAAATACCACTTGATAAAATCATCCAAGTTAGTAACACACTTATACCATTTCACAAGGCAATAAGCTATACCATAATGCATATTGAGGAATTAGTCATTGCAGCCACCAGACAGATATTCTGGCATGATACTATTGTAAACTACAAAATCAATACAGTACTTGTTACCTGTGAAACCATTGACAGGAACAGGCTCCTTTACTGGTCAATCATCCATACCTATCTTGAAAGACTACAAGGAATAGCAATCTATCATATTAAAGAATATCAAACACTTATAGGATGCCACTTAGTAAAATTCCTTGAAGCTACACATTTGATGCATTGATACATGGTAATTGTCTTAGAGAAGATGCTTTTGACATTATTACAAACATCATGGAAGAGATAGCTGCAAAATAAGAGGAAACACTGATCTCTGATGTCTCAGACAATGATGTTATACAAGAAATGATTTCAGATTACTCTCATCCACATTCAGGATTTGATTATGAATGTCCTAATATCTAACAGACTCATGAAACTCTTCATAACTGGGGTATGTAAAGGAAGGATAGGAAAGATGCACCACCTTTTGTACAAATAGAATGGTGTTTTCTCTAAACAAACTTTCCAAACATTTTTGAAAAGAAACAACTGAACAAATGATAACTTACATTGGACTTTGGAACCATATAACAGAAATCATCGAAAACCTCTTTGCCACATCATATGATAAAGACCCTTTGTTATAGCCCATGCCCCCAATAAACCCACATTAATCCCCACAACCACCTGCACCAATTCCAGGACCTTTCTGACCACTTAAGGCCTGAACAATTGCTTT
Organism: Chroogomphus rutilus; assembly: GCA_003314275.1. Lineage (NCBI taxonomy): Eukaryota > Fungi > Basidiomycota > Agaricomycetes > Boletales > Gomphidiaceae > Chroogomphus > Chroogomphus rutilus. Next base: position 24,553 of record QLPI01052085.1, read on the forward strand.
CTGCAAATTCTGTTGTATCAACCCAAAGTTCTATAAACCCAAGTCTCTGAGATTCCAAGACCAAGGTTCTGCTCTTTTGATAAACGACGTGCTGGATCATCGCATACCTCACTCCCTTGATTTTATCTGTATTAGCCCCTTGTACTCTCTGCTCCACTTGTCTTTACTTGGCAAAGTTAGTACAAGGATTAGATACATGTATATAAGACACCAGTCGACTGGACTATTCGCCAGTACAAATATCAACTTAATTCTGCGTCGTAGTTTCCAATTCAGTTCCAGTAAACTTTCCAACTTTCAGAAATTAGGGACAGATGATCAAGGAGGGTGCAACACATAAGTTGAAGCCAAGTCCCTGCCACCTCAAACCACTTGAATGACTAGTTGAGCTACCTAATACCGTGAACAGTCCAAGCCCCCGACGCTTCCTGTCTTTGTGCCCTTTTCCATTTCCATCTGTAAATCCACGACCTCTAGCCCCTCCACCTCTGGAGTATGAACCCCCTCTCGGAAACCACTTGGAACCTCCAGAAACCCTTCTGGAGTATCTAGCTAAGTTCCTGACATGCAGATTTAACACCCTTTTCATCCAATCTGGATATATATAAATATCATCTATCCAATCAACTAGGTTTACGCCTTCTTGTTGTCAAGTACACGTACCGAGGATCCGATAGTTCGGCAGTACCGACTAAAATACTCCATTAGTAACCAAGTATGAACCATTCAATAAGTTGTTCTCGGCCAGACGCACACATCGGTCACATTCCTCATTCCCATCCCACGCCTACTCCTCACTCCTTGGTCCGCCTCACCTCGGAACTTCCTGCCCTTGTGTTATCCTTCAGTTACAGCCTTGTTTTATAATCGGGCACTTCCTATTGTCCTATCCTAGGGCACGTTCTATTATCCTGTCCTTTATTGTTTTATCCCCGTCTTACATTTCTTATTCTAATTTTGTTCGTTGTGGACAATAACCACTGCATACCTTGTTGTCCCACATTCCTTATTTCCACATGTCGCTTCTTAGCCTATATAAGTAGGACATGCATGTACATACTTCCTCATTCTGGGTATCGACTAGGCTTAGGCCCTTCTAGCTTCTTCTCTTCTGTTAAGTCCTCAACTTGAGCCGGCATCTTCAGCATCCCCTTGAGCATCTGTCTGTGGCAAATACAGTGGCACGCACGGCAAGTAGGGCACAACGCACGAGTACGTTGAAGCCAACGCCACTACTCTTGGCCTGCAGGACTTGGCCATAGTCCGCCCGACCTTTTTGCCAACACCCCTCGGCAGTACCGAAGTCCGTCAGTAACCCGATGCTTGACACTTGTCCTCCTTTCTCCTGTCTAAAGTCCTTTACCTGGGCTGACACTCTTGGCACCCTCCCGGGTATCACTTCTGTCCCAAATCAGTGGCATGCATGGAAAGTAGGGCGCAATGCATGAGCACGTTGAAGCCAAGCCACTACAACCAGCCTGCAGGACTTGGCCACTCCTCGGAATTCCCGAAGCCTGACACCTCCCCTGTGAAACTCAATATCCACTTATTATTTCAGTCATGGCCCTATTGTTTTATCTTTGGCCATCCTCCACTGTCTTATTCTCATCCACTCCTTCATTATTTTATTCTCAGCCATACTCTATATTCTATTCTTGCCTACATTTCTTATTCTATTCTTGATCACTGTGAACAATGCCTCTACATGGTTTTTCATACCTTATTGTTCTCCATTTCCTATGCCACCCTGTTCCACATCTTGCTTCTTAACCCATATAAGTAGCAGATGTATGTAGATAGTTGTTCACTCAGAATATCAACTTGGCTTAGACCCCCTCGTCTGCCTTTCCCCTGTCCAAATCCTTCACTCAAGCTGATGCCCTTGGCACCTTCACCAGTACCACTCCTGTCCAAATTAGTGGCATGCACAGAACAGCAGGGCACAACGCATGAGCACGTTGAAGCCTAGCCACCTCGAAATGGCCTACAGGACATTGACCAAATCCTCGGCCTCACCAAGCTTTGACAAACAGAAGCTAAACAATACTATGCACAATTCTCTATTCCCTTGCATCCAAGAAAACTTTACCTCAAAAAAACACACACAAACCATATATATTGTATAGGAGATCCTATCTTCTTTGGAAAATCCATTCATGCATATCAACTCCATGATATCAAAATGAAACAAAGAGGAGACGGCCAGCTTTCCTATGAAGCAGAATTTGAGTCACCAATAAACACATACCCTCCTGAAACAGTATTGTTCACCCTTCATCCTATAATAACCAAAACAACCAAAAACAATCAATTTGGATGGATACTATAGATATGGAGAAAACTATGTAACATTCTACCAACAAGGGAATGAACCACCTTACAAATATGCTGCACATGTATATCTACAATTCAAACCTAAATACATCTGCTCTAACTATATCAAAACACCCCTTTTCTTTCCTTCTTCTTCCAACATCAGGAAATGTGAAAACACACACTTGCATATACATATATCTATAAATCAATTTGAGAGATCAACAAATTCTCAGCAATCACTTGTCTAAAGAAATACTCCTTTCTATGGAAAAAAAAACTTCTGATGAAATGACATATCAAACACAAAACCTTGTCATTGTTCTTTTGAAAAAAAACTGGCTATCTGTAAAAAGTAAATGAAAAACCACAGCTACATATAGCAAAGAGTTCCAGCTTCAAATATATTAGAAATACCCCTTACAAAGGAAAACTCACATAAAGAAATTCCCCTACTATCTTTTCGTGAAAATAGTAATATATCAAAATACAAGTAATCTAGATTTCTTTGAAACAAACAGTAATAGTAAAATATAAAGGGTACACCACTTTGCCATACATCGATACACAAGTATCCCTCAAATGCCAAATAGAGGTAACTATACTCATCTCACATGTATGTGGGTTAATGGAACAGGATCAAGATGACCAATCCTTCTTGTAACATCCCTATTTAGATTGGCATTCTATTGAACTGTGGTATTGAAGTGATGTCTGGGATCGTTTTGATAAACAAAACAGTTCCATGGTACTGGAGGATACCAGTCCTAAAAGCAGACATAAAACCCTTATCAAACAAAAGAAAGAAAGTATAACCTCTGGGAATATACATTCTCCTTATATACAATACCCTGGACACATATGCATGTACATATACATATACAACGACCTATGTACTGAGAAAATCACTAATTGTATTCTGATAATCTTCCTACCAAACTCTAAATTGAAAAAACACTAGTCAAACAACAAAAACAACATGGAAAATAGCACAGATATCATAAGAAGCAGCTGAAAAGACCAGTTTTTAGTGTTAATTATAAACCAGCTATGGAAAAAACATATATCCAATGATACAGTAGCAATAACCTCTGCCTGATAAAAGAATCCGCCCCTCTGTCATGATCTCTTTGCCATTTATTCATATACTTATAAAGTATATAGCTCAGATTTCATATGAAGCAGTTTAAAAGGCCTCTTCCTAATATCAGTCAGAAAACAAAGCTTAACATGTATCATGGTATATCAGGCCAGTAATAATTTTCAGAGTAGAAAAACCTGTCCCTCCATCTATGGTATCAACACTATCCCATACCAAAAATCTACCCTACTAATAAACATGAAAAGTATTACATAACTTAACATATAACTATCTATATATTCATTTATACACCCACACATATATGCATAAAGCTAAGCCAAATACCATTATACACTACACATAACTGTCAGGATTTGGTGACACCGAAATATCGGTTAAGTCCTGCAAACCATTCTGGAGTGGCTAGGCTTCAACGTGCTCGTGCGTTACACCCTGCTGTTCTGTGCATGCCACTAATTTGGATAGTGGGAGGAGTCTCGTGAGGATGCCGAGGGTGTCGGCTCGAGTGAAGGACTTTAGAGATAGGAAACAGACAAAGGGGTACGAACCAATTTGATATTCTGAGTGAGGAACTATCTACATACATCCCGCTACTTATATAGTTAAGAAGCAAGATGTGGAACAGGGTGGCATAAGGAATGGAAACAATAAGGTATGAAGAAACCACATGGAGACATTGTCCACAGTGATCAGAAATAGAATAAGGAATGTAAGCGGGATTAGAATAATAGAGTATGGTTGAGAATAAGATAATAAAGTGGTGGGCGAGAATAGAACAATAGAGGATGACCGGAGATAAAACAATAGGCAGTGGCCAGGACAATGAGTGGCCGTCATGTTGTTCAGGGGGAACAGGTCAAGGAGTGGATAGGGGGTGAAGGAACAATGAAGAGGATAGGACGAGAGGGGTGGTCCAGACAATGTACCGGGTGTACCGAGCTGAGGCCACATGGTAGTGTAAGATGATGTGGGCAAGGGCCGGTTGGTCGGTATTCCCGAGTGAGCCGGTACTTGGTGTTGCGGACTTGACAATAACTCAATATCATCAAATAAGATTGCTCTGCTAAGTAATAATAACTCTTACACATATACACAGAGATCTCTCTAGGAGATATAATAACTGAATCAACCTATACTAATCATATCAACAAATCAATAACACCAAACATGACTGATCTATATCTTCTCCTCCCCATAAGAAATATGGCTAAAAATTTCGAGAAAATTCTAGAAGAAACCTAAACATGTAAGGAACAATTATAACATCACATAAAATGGAAGAAAGTAGCCAGATATACAGAAAAAATATTATAACATCATAGAAACAAGTATATGACAACAACAAAAACAAAAAATTGACGTGTCAGTACTATACAAAGCAATAATTCATGAAAAAACACTCACAGACCTATAAAGTGACACTATAAAGCATACATCAAGCAATAGAAGAATACAAGCAAAGTAAAGATAATAAATAAGAGTACAACACATGAATGATCCTCCTTAAATACATCTTGAACCAGGAACACAATGTCAGGAATCATATGTCATGCTCCTAACTGACAAACCAAACCAATTACAAATCATCTCCATTAAGAAATCATCTCCATTAAGAAATCATCTCCATTGAGAAATCAATAACAGGGACATCTGTCAAGAAAATATTTATCAAACACTATCAATTACAAGGGCAATTAAATCTTTCATTTTCCCTGCTCTGATCTAGGATACCATACAAAATTACTGCATAAATAAAGAGTCAATATAGGTCTTTTAGACTACTTTATATAATTCCAGGTGCATCTGTGAAGTCAGAAATGAAAATCAGAGGTACACACCGTCACTCATGAGGTCAATCAACCCATTCACCAACCAATTTTGATTCTGGCTATCATATGGAACTTCTGGACGAAAGGAATGGTTAATACAAGTCATATAATGAATCTAGAACACCCTATACATTTTTAGGGCTATCTGTCAAGCCAAAAATCGAAAAAATGACCAATTATCAGTCAAATTAATTGATACACTCCCTGATTCAATACCTGAACATTGAATGAGTTCAATCAATGAAAACACAGTCAATGCAAGTCATATAATCGACTCAGAACACTGGTAATAACTCCAGGGATATCTATCAAGCCAAAATAAAAAATGACCAAGGACCATCAAATCACCATCAATCACCAGGACAATCAATTGATTCAACATATAATTCAATCCCTGAGCACTACACAAATTTTATCAACAGAAATACAGTCTATACAAGTCATATGAACATTCTGAAACACCCTGTATAATATCAGGGACATCTGTCAAGCTAAAAATCATAAAAATAACCTAACACTGCCAATTACCAGGAAAATCAAGTGATACACCCTCTGGTTCAATTCCTGAACAATACAGAAAATTTATAAACATAAATATAGTCCATACAAGTCATACAATCAATCTGAAACACCCTGTATCATTTCAGGAACATCTGTCAAATTAAAAATCGAAAAAATGACCAATTATCAGCTCAATCAATTGATACACTCCCCAATCTAACCCCTGGATATCATACAAATTGAATCAATAAAAATGCAGTCAATACAAGTCATATAATTGACCTAAAACACCTTACATGATTCTAGGTACATCTGTCAAACCAAAATCAAATAAATGACCACACCATCAGTTGCCACCAGGAGAATCAATTGATACACCCCCCAATTTTATTCCTGAACATTACACACACCATTTGAATAAACAAAACACTGAATACAAGTAATATTATTCATCCATAGCACCTTATACAGTTTCAGAATGAATCTGTCAAACCAGAATCAAATAAAACACCATATACTACTTGTCACCAGGACATTTAGTTGACACACTGCCCAATTTAACTCCTGAATACCACACAGTTCTTTTCAACAAATAAACAGTTAATACAATTAATACAATTGATCCAGAACACCCTATATAGTTACAAGGACATCTGTCAAACAAAAATAAAGTGAAAATGTCACACACCATAAGGCCACCAGGCCCATCAAGTAACTTACTAGCCAATCTGTATCCTGGACAGTATATAAAATTACTCCATAAAGAAATAATGACTAGAAACTGTCTAGACTACCCTGTCTAATTTCAGGAGCATCTGTCAAACATGAAATAAATAGAAATACAAGTACATAACCATCAGTCACCAGGACAATTGATTCATTCATTGCCAAATTTATATTCCAGGAACTAGATAAAATTACCCATTGAATGGAAAGTCAATATGTGTTGTTTTATCACCTCATGATACTCCATACAATCTCAGGGAGATCTGTCAAGATAAAATCCAAATAAAACCATCAATCAACAGGTCCATCAAAGAATTCATTCTGTAAATAAAACAATAGAGCACTACCCCTGATGAGTCATTAAGAGATTAGTGAGAATACAATCTTGAATGCTTAGTCATCTAATATCCAAACAGTATATAAGGAGGGCTAAAAAAGTTGGCATATCCCCTACCACCACTCACCAACCTAATCAACTTCACACTACTGTCTAAAGACTACCTCACCAGTCTCAAGGCATCATAATAAGAGGAATGCAGGTACTTCTAATCACCATTACTTCGCTTTTTTTAACTCTGAGTTGTACAGTCACTTATTCACCTCTTGTTTGCATTATCTTCTTATCTTTGACTCTGTGGTCACTACCACCCATTTTTGAACATTTGGATCTACTCACTGACTGGGGATACTGCTGCAAAGGTGAGTGCACTGGTACAATTCTTTGTTATTCTATCCTTCTTTGTACCTGCATTCAAACTCTGGATGGTGTATTATCCCTTGTATTATGTGGTCTCCCCTTTCATTAGGGACCCACTGAGCTGTTGAGCCTCCCATACTAGGACTAGCATTTCACAATAATATTTTGTGACCTGACCAGTCACAAAACTACAAGCTGTGGGAATACTTCTTTTCTTTTGTCATTAGTGACTACAAGGGTGACACTGTGACTTCCAGGGGATGCCAGGACCTTCCATCCCTTTCTATAAGCTTCTCACTAATTTCTAGAAGGTCTTTCCTTATTAGGGAGTTACATAATCAGCTTAGAATTAGTATATATAGAGACTAGTTCTATAGCATAAAAGTAATCAATCTTATCTTTACCCATAATCCACCAGATTATCTAAGTGCTGCCAGCACTCTCTTAAGTAGGTCGCTGACCACTAAGACTTATTGACAGAGGTTTTTTCATGGAATAAATCTCAACCATTCTATGTGGTGGAAGGTTTCTTGGCTAAAATAAAAAAGGTACATAAAAACATCATAAAAGAACTAAACTAGATTTTATAGAACATCTATGGAAATAATCCTAGGCAAGGGTAGAATAATAGTTCACAAACATAAACTATTATTCCTACACATAATTGACAAGTCACCTGCCAAGGCCCCCTCTAAACAATTCTTTTTGGACATCAACCCAGACAGGCATTAGCTTGCTGTTGTCTTGTTAGAGAACTTGATTAGACTTTCTTCACACCTGTCAAGTCCACAATACCGAGCTCCGGTTCACTTGCCAATACCAACCAACCGACCCTTACCAATTAAACCCACACACCAGTGATAAGTTGTTCCTCACTAGTATGTGGTCTCAGCTTGGTACATTTGGCACATCATCTGGTAGACTCCTCTCATCCCATCCCTGCTATCCTTTAATATTCTCTCATTCCCCATCCCTTCCCTTACCTGTTTCCTTTTGGGCCATTTATTATTCATTTATTATTCAGTCATGGCCCTATTGTTTTATGTTCGGTGTTAAATCTGCATGTCGGCGCTTAGCTAGAGGCTTCCGGAAGGGTTTCCGGAGGGTTCCGAATGGTTTCTGAAGGGGGGGTTCATACTCCAGGGACGGAGAGGCTAAGGGTCGCGGACTCGGATCAGAATCGGAATGGGGATGGGAGTCAGGAAGCGCCGGGGGTCTAAGACTGTTCGCGGTATAGGGTGGTACGAGTGGTTTGAGGTCGCAGGGACTTGGCTTCAACTTATGTGTTGCGCCCTCCTCAATTGTCTGTCCCTAATTTTGGAGAGTCGGAAATTTTACCGGAACTTAATCGGAAACTACGATGCAGAATTAAGTCAATATTTGTACTGGCAAATAGTCCAGTCCACTGGTGACTTATTTACATGTATCTATTCTTGTACTATCTTTTTACCGAGTAAAGACAAGGGGGGGAAGAGAGTACAAGGGGCAATATAAAACAAAGAACAAAGGAGTGAGGTACGTGGTGATCCTGCGCGTCGTCTATCAAAGGAGCGGAACCTTGACTTTGGGATCTTTGGAGGTTTGGAAACACGGAACCTTGGAATGATGTATCGGAAATCCGGAATTCGGTTATTCAGACTTTGAGCGATCGGAAAGGTCCCGGAAATGGCGCGGGTGATTGTGGGGTTTAATGTGGGTTTATTGGCAGCATGGGCCATAACATTTGGCCAATTTTCCATTGTTCTATTCTCACCCACTCTCTCATTATTCTATTCTCAATCATTGTGGACAATGCTTCCACATGATTCTTCATACCTTATTGTTCTACATTCCTTATGCCACCCTGTTCTACATCTTGCTTCTTAACCTATATAAGTAGCAAATGTATGTATGTAGACAGTTCTTCAGTCTGAATATCAACTTGGTTTATGCTCTCTAGCCTTGCCTCCTCTCATATGAAGTCCCTTACTCAGGCCAACACTCTCAGCACTCTCCTGGGTCTTTCTTCTATCCAAATTATTGGCATGCACGGAAGAGCAGGGCACAATGCACGAGTATGTTGAAGCCAAAGCCTGTCAAGTACACGTACCGAGTGCCCGTTAACTCGGCAATCCCGACCGACTGACCCTTACCTATATACCAGTGGCAAGTCTTCCATCACCGGTTCATGGTGTCAAGCATCGTACATACTGACAGGCCTCGGGAGAGCCGAAGGGGTTGGACGGGTAAAGGCCAAGTCCTGCAGGCTAGAAGTAGTGGCATGGCTTCAACGTGCTCGTGCGTTGCACCCTACTTCCCATGCGTGCCACTGATTTGGGACAGAGGGATACCTGGGAGAGTGCCGACAGTGTCGGCCCAGGTAAAGGACTTGGGACAGGAGAAGGGAGGACAAGAAGGTGTAAACCTAATTGATTTCCAGAACGAAGAACCATCTACATACATTGGCTACTTATATAGGCTAATAAGTGAGATGTGGAACAGAGTGGCACAAGGAATGGAGAACAATAAGGTATGAAGAATCATGTGGAAGTATTGTCCACAATGATCAAGAATAGAACAAAGGAATGTAGGCAAGAATAGAACAATAAACTATGACCGAGAACAAAAGAGTGAGTGAGAATAGAACAATAGAGAGTGGCTGAAACATAAAACAATAGGGCCACTGCCAAGTGGCAACAAAGAGTAAATGTCCTGAGGGTAATCAGGCAAGGGAAAGGAAGGGGAATGAAGGAATGACAAAGGATAGAGGGGACAGGATGAGGAAAGTGAACCAAACGATGAGCCAAATGTACCGGACCGAGACCATGTACTGGCGAGGGATGCCTTGTCACTGGTGTGTGGGACTAAAAGGCAAGGGTTGTTCGGTCGGTACTACCGAGTGAACCAGAGCTTGGTATCCGGGGCTTGACACATGGCCCTGGCTCGGTACATTCGGTACATGTGGTACATCATATGGTTCACCACTCTTGGCCCATATCCTCCATCCATCACCATTCCCTCATTACCCATCTGTCAAATACACGTACCGAGACCCCAGTAATTCAGCAGTGCTGACCGAGCAGTCATCCTATGTCCACATACAAGTGTCCACGCCGCATGCACGTCACTTGGTACACCGGTCTTGGCTTGGCACATCTACCACCCACATTCTTTGCCCATTACCCCTCACATACTCTACCTCAATCACCATCTATTAATCCCACCCCATCCGCTCCTTAATCCTCAACCTGCCTTACCTCGGGACTTCTTGTCCTTGTTTTATCCTCGGCAGCAACCATTGTTTTATAGTCGGGAATTTCCTATTGTCCTATCCTTGGCCACATTCCTATTATTCTATGTTTTATTGTTCTATCCCCATTTACATTTCATTATTCTAAATTTACTCATTGTGGACAATACCCACATGCTCTGCATACCTTATTGTCCCACTTTACTTATTCCACATGTCGCTTCTTAAACCTATATAAGTAGGGCATACATGTACATATTTCCTCATTCTGGGTATCGACTAGGCTTAGGCCCCTTACCTTCTCCTCCCTCTGTAAAGTCCTCTACTCAGGCTGGCACCTTCGGCACCTCCCGAGTATTCCCTCTGTCCCAAATTGGTGGCATGCATGGCAAGTAGCATACAATGCATGAGTACATTGAAGCCAAAGCCACTACTCCCAGCCTGTAGGACTTGGCCGTTCCCTGTCCGACCTCTTGGCATTCCCAAAGCTTGACACCATCCCTTCCCTTACCTGATTCCCTTAGGAACAATTGTTATTCATTTAGTATTCGGTCACGGCCCTATTGTTTTATCTTCGGCCATTTTTCCATTGTTCTATTCTCATCCACTCTCTCATTATTCTATTTTCAGCCATATTTCATTATTCTATTCTCGCTTACATTTCCTATTCTATTCTTGATCACTGTAGACAATACCTCCACATGATTCTTCATACCTTATTGTTCTCCATTCCTTATGCCACCCTGTTCCACATCTTGCTTCTTAACCTATATAAGTAGCAGATGTATGTAGATAGTTCCTCACTCTGAATATCAACTTGGTTCGCATCCCCTTGTCCACCTTTCTCCTGTCTAAAGTCCTTCACTTGGGCCAACATGATGAGATTATGAGCAAATATACAGTAGGATTGAAGATTTCTTTAGCAGTCTAAGTATTTTATCTCCTCAGTGTAGTCAACCACTCAGAATATATTCGGAAAATATACCTAAGTATTTTATCTTACAAAATAAATAAAAGGAAATCAGTCATGAGGCTCTGTATATTATGCTATACTACTCACCTCCTCAGTGTAGTCAACCACTGAGGAGGGAGGGATACACGAGTGATGTCTCACCTGCATATATCCTACAACCGGCTCTTGACCCTATCGGAGGTTTGAGCCAGGCTGCCGGTCCCTATCCAGGGAGCCGGCCATGCACGTCGTGCGGTATGTGTATAAGCGCACATGAGTACATAGAAAAGAATGAATAACTCCCTCAATATTGAGGGTAAAAATACAAATAAATGAGAGGAAAATTCAGAATTCAAAAGCGCACAGAGTGATACAAAAATCGATATACAAATAAAATATATTGAGATTGGTCTCTCAGGGGTGAGATGCAAGTTTGCACCCTACACAACACTCTTGGCATCTTCCCTGGTCTCTCTTCTGTCCAAATCAGTGGCACGCATAGAAAACCACCTCAAACAGTCTGCAGGACTTGACTGACTCCTTGGCTTTACTGAAGCCACCTCGATCAGTCTGCAGGACTTGGCCAATTCCCACCCAAAATATTGGCATTACCGATACCTAACAATACCAAAGTTTTGTCACAGCTCTTGGGTTACCTTTTTATGGTTCCAAAACAGAGTCAAAAGCATCAGGGCAATCATAGAAGTTCAGGCTGGATTGTACAAGAAACACTTGTAATTTTTTCGAATCAGATGTATCAAAGGTGTCCAGATCCCAGTCCTTGGTATGGGGAGCTGATTTCTTGAGGCTGGCCAAATTGCTTGCCAGCGTGGCAATGGCCTCGGCAAGGTTGGGCACATCATTTGGTCTATGGGGGGGCCTTCCTGGTTGCACAGGAGATGGTAGTGCTGCAGCAGGTGGTATGATGGGGGGTGGTGCCACAGATGGTGGTCCTGAGGTTGGTGGCACTGCCAAGGATGGTGCTGAGGTAGGCGGTGCCACAGAAGGTGGCAGTTGGTAAGTCACTGTGGAGTTGTTCTGTAGACCAAGGAACATATTGGTCGATACTCTGGAATCAGATGATGGTTCCAGAGGGGGCACAGGGGTCTGAGGCATCTGGGGTCTAGTGATGGGTAGATTCCAGGGGATGGATGCATGATGGATCGAGGCCTGGGCAATTGTCTGTAGGGCCTATATAGTAGAGGACAAAACCATTCAAGTGTTTTGAACATTTGTGTTGTACTGTAAATAACGGGAGGATTACATAATCAGACAACATGACGTAATTATTGGAGATAGCCCTGCTTCTGAACTTGTGGTCATAATCAAGATGATTATGTAACTCTCAATATTCATTGAGATATTAATTATTTAAGAAAATGAAGTATTTGAACAGTTTTTTCCCTCACATTTTTTAAACAAGAAATGGTATATATCAGTACTTGGTAAAGCCCCCATTTGCTCTCATCACTGCCTGAACCCTTTTAGGCATGCTCTCAATCAACTTCTGACACACCTCTGGCTCTATCTTCTCCCATTCGACTCCAATCCTCTCCCATAGCTCATGCACTCCACTAGGGGAGTGTTCATAGTCAGAAAAGTGCTTTTTGACAATAGTCCAGAGGTGTTCAATGGGGTTTAGGTCAGGGGACTGAGCTGGACACTTCATGACCTCATAGCCATGGTCAGAAAATCACTCAGTGGCCTTCTTGCACATGTGCTTGGGGTCATTATCTTGTTGAAAAATAATGTCAGTAGAATCTTTACCATAATACTCCAGGCTAGCCTGAAGCTTATCATCCAAAATCTGCCTGTAGAACTCCCCATCCATCCTTCCATCAATTTTGGCAGCATAGCCAGGTCCTTCCCACGACATACAACCTCATACCATCACAGAACCTCCACCAAACTTCAGTGTTCCCTTAACTAGCCTATCATTCAAAGGCTCTCCAGCCTTTTTGTACACCCATCTCCTTCCATCTGATCCCAATTGATTGATTTTGGTCTCATCTGACTAGACAACATGCTTCCAATCCTCTAGATTCCACTCCAGATAAGCTTCTGTATCTTCCTATGGCTTGCACTAAGAAGTGGCTTCTTTCTCTTTACAACTGCCTTCATCCCAGCCTTCTTCAGGTTCCTCCTTACAGTCTTGGGTGTCACTGGTTCATTGAGAATGTTTTTGAGTACCTGGGTACCCTGGGTTACATTCTCAATCTTCCCTCTTTGCATGAGCAATACGATATAGTAGATGTTGGAGGGGGATATCTTGGATGGGCGACCACCAGTGGCCTTGGGTATATCAGGACAGTGTTTCCTGCAAATGGTAGAGATAGAGCCAACAGAGACACCAAGGTAAGAGGAGATGTAGTGGCTAGAATGACCAGTTTTGAGCAATTGGATGATAGAGTCAACTTTAGCAGCAGAGAGAGGCTTCATGGTTCTGAACAAGGGATGTTTGGCTTTGTTTGGACAGAAACAAACTATAAAAAGGTTCACACAATGTCATGTGACTTGTCATTTGATTTCCAGCCCTGTACATACAATCTATTGTATTAATAACTTTGAGGGACAAAACCGTTCAAATGCTTCATTTTTTAAAATAATTAATATCTCAATAAATATTGAGAGTTATGTAATTATCTTGATTGTGACCACAAGTTCAGAAGCAGGGCTATCTCCACTTATTACGTCATATTTTTTGATCATGTAATCCTCCCGCTATTTACAGTACAACACAAATGTTCAAAACACTTGAACGGTTTTGTCCCCTACTGTACATGTGTGGTACATCTCATGATGATCAGGAGTGTGAGTACAAATATACTGTTAAATCTGCATGTCAGGTGCTTAGAAATAATGATACCAGAAAGATTCTGTAAGTTTGTAAAGGATTCCATAGGGGGGAACAAGATTACAAGGATATAAGGGGTCAAGGGTCGTAAGGTCAAGGATGAGAAAAATAGAAGGGATGGAAGGCAGACAATGAAGCACCGGGGACTTAGGGTGGTGGTCAGTCACAGTTTAGTGTTTGTATGACTAGTCGTTTGGGTGTTCAAAGTCAGAGGGACTTGGCTTCAAATTATGTGTTGTACCCTCCTTGATTGTCTGTCCCTATTTTCAGAAAGTCGGAAATGCATGAGGAACTAAGTGTCAAGTCCACGTACCGAGACCCATCCGCCGGCAGTGCCGACCGAGCAATTACTCTATATCTACGACCAAGTGCCCGCATTGCCTGCATAACACTTGGTGCGCCGGTCCCAGCTCGGCACATTCGCCATCCGCACTCCTCGGTCCGTTCCACCTTGGGACTCCCCGTCCTTGTATTATCCTCGGACGCGACCCCATTGTTTTATATCCGGCCACTCCTTATTGTCCCATTTCGAGTCACAATCCTATTATACTGTCTTTTATTGTTCTATCCCCGTTTTGCATTCCTTGTTCTAATTTTGTTCGTTGTGGACAACAACCACATTGCTCTGCATACATACCTTGTTGTCCCACATTCCTTATTTCACATGTCGCTTCTTAACCTATATAAGTAGGACATGCATGTACTTACTTCCTCATTCTGGGTATCGACTAGGCTTAGGCCCTTCTACCTTCTTCTCTTCTATTAAATCCTCGACTCAGGCCGGCATCTCCAGCATCCCCCTGAGTATCTGTCTGTTGCAAATACAGTGGCACGCACGGCAAGTAGGGCGCAACGCACGAGTACGTTGAAGCCAACGCCACTACTCTTGGCCTGCAGGACTTGGCCATAGTCCGCCCGACCTTTCGACAACACCCCTCGGCAGTACCGAAGTCCGTCAGAATCCGGCGCTTGACACTAAGTCAGAAGTAAGCCAGAAGATAAATCACAAACTAGGATGCAAATTAAGTTGATATTTGTACTGGCAAATAGTCCAGTCAACTGGGGGTTATATACATGTAAACTATCCTTGTATTTTCTACTATCTGGTATAAAAACAATGGGAAGGAGGAAATACAAAGGGTGAATAGAAAACGAAGAACAAGGGAGTTAGGTATGCAGTGAACCTTTGAGATGCCTACTGCAAAAGCAGAACCATAGTTACAGAATAACAGGAATTCCAGATTGCAGAACTTCAGGTTGTTGAAAAGGAATCACAAAAAGGTAGCCAGAGGATTGTTCCTGATACTTGCAGCTGGAAAATGCCCAGAAAGGTGCAGGTGGTGGCATGAACTGTAGTAGGTTTGTTTGAGGGGTATGGGCTATAACAACCCATGTATACATCTACTCCTCAGTAATTGACTTGTTAGATTGTCTAATCCTACATACTATTCATATCTCTAATTAATGTGTTCCATGCTAAGACATTATACATACAGAGCTCTATGGAATAGTTTTGGCAATCTGATAACTTACTAGGGCTCTGAACTCAACTTGTATAGACACACCTGTCTTCACTCAAGGAGTCAACCTAAAAGGTTATCCATGCAGACTAGATGGTGTAGTGATAACACCATACCTATATATGCTATAGCCCTGGGTTCAAATCCTGGTCTAGCCATTCTTTTCATTCAACATGACTATCACTGAGGAGGTAAGCCTAATACAGTATATATTTAGTGTATTTCTAGGTATTAATTTGCCTTATTTCTTTTGTAGTATAATATTTTAAGTATATTTAAATAAAATAATAGTGATTGACTATTACTGAGGAGTATAATATTTCAGTTTGTCTGAAAAATCTCTGAACTACTATAGAAGGTTAGTTATATCTTTTAGCCTATTGAATATACCTATGGCTTTTCAAGGTTTATGAACAACATCCTTGGTGACCTGCTAGATCACTGCACAGTCACTTACATAGATGGCATGTTTGTGATCCCAGCACCCAGTGCTTATAGAATGATAATATTAAGGTTAGTCAATTCTGATATAGGGTGGCTGATAGGTGACTGTGAATGTTGACAGCTGATGTTGAGAGTGTGTGTTAAGACTGTTACGACTACAATACCATGCTCTGACTTACTCGGCAGTACCGACTGACCAACCCTTACCCATATCATCCCTCATGGTATGTGGTTTTGGCTTGGTACACTCAGTTCATCATCTGGTTCATTATCCTTACCCCACCCTCCTATTCATTATTATTCTTCCACTCCCTGTCCTTCCCCTTACCTGCTTACCCTTGGGACATTCACTATTTATTCCCACTTACTTGTGGCCCTATTGTTTTATATCTCAGCCATCCCTTATTGTTCTATTCTTTCCCACAATCTCACTCGTTTATTATCGGTCATATTTCATTGTCTTACTTTCATATTGTTCTATTCTAGATTTCTGTAGACAATACCTCCACATGGTCTTCATACCTTATTCTTTTCTCCATGTCTTATGCCACCCTTATTCCACATTCTGCCTCTCAGCCTATATAAGTAGCGAGTGCATGTATATAGTCCCTCAGTCTGAGCATCAACTAGGTTTACACCTCCATACTCTCCTCCTTCTGTTCAGAAGTCCCTACTTGGGCTGACACCCTTGGCATTCTCTCGAGTATCTTTTCTGTTATAAGCTAGTGGCATGTACAGGAGGCAGGGCACAATGCACGAGTACGTTGAAGCCAAGCCACCCCAACTGGCCTGCAGGACTTGGCCGGTTCCGACCGTACCATTGGTAGTACTGAGGCCTGACAAAGACCTAGAGTACAGGACATAGTTGTAATAGTTCCTAATGATAATATCTCCCAGTATTGTAACAATTTCAATATTTGTAATAGGGCTTCACTTTAACTTGTATGTATGTTGCGTCATCCAGATCTCAAAGGACCTTAATTTTGTAATGGCAAGGTTGGTCAAATGAATGGTCAAATGAAGTGGAAGTGAACAGGGGAATCTTAATTGATATTCTGACTGAAGAACAGACTAGTAAACATATAGGATCTTATACTAATTCCTTATCTATGAAGAGTCCATGTCAAAAGGAAATAGATTCCTATACTAGATGAGAAAAGCAATGATCAAACTAAAATAAAAAGTCAATGTTTTAAAGATATTTGTGATATTCAATGGAATGACAGGTATCATTCTGTTATCCAATGGAATTGCCATATAAGGAATGTAGCAACAGATCAAATGACAGAAACAAGAAATCACCAGGTTGAATACAGATCAGGAAAGGGAAGGGAACAATATGAACAGAAATTGAAATGCAAAGTGAGTGGACTTATACTATAAATGGAATTGAAAGCATATGGTCAAATGGACATAATATAGTGGAACAATAGAGTGTAGCATGTGATGCCAAGATGTAATATGCAGAAAATGCAAAGATAGGTGGAATAGAGCATGTGGCTGATTGAGTATAAGGGTGATAATGACCATATATGGTAAACAGGGACATCAGCAAAAAGATCCTAATAGAGAGACTCTTGTTTAATACGGGTGTGATAACATCAATGAATCAAGTATGAGAACAGCATAGAGGAAGCTAGAATCATGAGAAAATTTAGGAAAACATTAAAATATTTTTCACATTATAGGGTTAATTAAAAAGCAAACTAGGGCTGGACAGTATTAAGATCTACAATAACAACCTGGCCTGAACTATATCCAAAACATGCTTTGGATTTAGAGAATGAATGTGTGAAAAAGCCACGAAAATCAGGGGGGAAATAGCAAGGTGCAAACAGAGGGTCTGTAAGAATCCAGTCCTTATCAAAAGATAGGGAGACAAGATGTTCCTTCGGGGTCATGATTTGAAATTCACCTCGGAACATGTGGGTAACTTGGCTTCCGTCTGGCAATGTGATGGATGCGGATTCGGAGAATCGAGTCGACTGGCCAGTGATGAGATTCCAGATACAAACTGAATCATTTATTGCACCCGAGACGACTTGTGTCCCATCAAGCAAGAAGGCAACAGATTTTACCCAACGATTTCCCTTGAGTATATGGTCTGCTATCCCGGTAGCCGTATTCCATATCCAGACTGAGCCGTCTTCCGAGCCAGACACAATATGCGCACCATCAGCCGAGAAAGCAACACAGCACACACCACCTGAATGTCCCTCGAGTATGTGCTCCACCTTCCGTGTCGTGGCATTCCAAATCCGGACAGAGTGTTCCTTTGAACCAGAAACCACACGTGTCCCATCGGGTGAAAATGCAACGCACCACACCGACCTAGAATGGCCCTTCAGTGTGTGCTTTAACTTGCCTGTAGCCACAGTCCATATCCGCACCGACTTGTCTTCCGAACAAGACGCGATTCGCTTCCCATCAGAGGAGAAGGCCACACAACTCACATGACCCACATGACCCTCGAGGACACGCTCCACCTCTCCGGTGCTGGCATTCCAGAGCCGAATTGAGTTGTCTTTTGACCCAGAAACAACCCGTGCGCCATCAGGCGAAAATGCCACTGACAACACCCCGCTGGAATGTCCCGTCAGTCGGGGTTTCCTCTTGACTTGAATCACATGCAAAACATGGGCTATCTTGGATGAGATGCGCGCCGTACTCGATCCGCGGTCTGTATTTAATTCGCTGACATACCAAATACAGACAGAGCAATCCTCCGACCCAGAGACGATGCGTTTCCCGTCACGCGAGATTGCAACAGACGACACAAGACCAGCATGTCCCTTCAGCACGTGGTCTATTCTTCCCGTCCCCGCATTCCAGATGCGGATTGAAGAGTCAGCCAAGCCAGCCACGATTTGTGTCCCGTCACGGGAGAAGGCAACAGACCATGCCACACTCGGAGGATTCTCCAGTATGGACTCCATCTCCCCACTGGTTGCATTCCAGATGCGGACTGACCTGTCACTGCAACCAGACAGAACCCGTGACCCATCTGGCGAGAAAGCGACAGAATTCACATTTTGTGAATGACCCTGCAATACGTGCTCTATCTCTCCCTTCACTATATTCCAGATTCGCACTGACTTATCATGAGACCCAGACACGACACGTGTACCATCATGCGAGAAAGCCACAGACCGCACCCAATTGGAATGCCCCCAGAGTTCCCACTCTGTCTCCCCGGAACCCACATTCCAGATCCGGATGGACTTCCATGACCCAGACACAACACGCATCCCGTCAGGTGAGAGAGCCACAGACAGCACCGCACCCGAATGTCCCTCATATATGTGTATCGTCTCTCCTGTATTTGCATCCCAGATCCGCACTGCCGCGTCATCCGAACCAGACAGGACACGTGTCCCATCATGCGAGATGGCAACACAACGCACCCAATGTGAATGCCCCACCAGTATGCGTTCCAACTCGCCTGTAGCTGTGTCCCAAATACGAACAGACTTGTCCATTGACCCGGATACAACTCGGCTGCCGTCACTAGAGAACATCACAGAGAATACACGTCCACGGTGTCGCATGACATGCTCGGATGTCAGCCCCCATGAATCTGCCAGACCCACAACGACTTTAGCTTGAGGATCGCTGCATAAGGATGTCGCATATTTCTGTCGGAGTAGGGACTGTCTAGGAATCCATGTCAACGCCGAGCGATATGTGTTGAGGCAGTGGTGGTCGATGGCCTCAGATCCCATCTGGAGGCATCGACGAGCATCATCGAAGAGCAACCCGTAATTATTGTACATTATTGTATTTTTCTGACAAACTGGTGAGCTAGAATTCATCTCCAACCGGTGAACTCACTGATATCGCTTCTTTTGCCTTGCGAAGGGACTTGACACCGGATTCTAGCTCCCCAAATGCACTCAGGCATTCGAACCAGTGCAATAGATGGTTATCGGCGAATTCAGAAACACCATTGAGCATCATTGACGATCCAGTAGGGGACAACGCTTCTAGAAGATGAAATGCCCAGTGCATGCACGAGTATTGGAGGGACTCTGGGATGAGGCCAGGATCTGTGATTTCATGGGGGAGTGTCCCAAACCTATCATCAGCCAGGTCACAAATATTACGACGAAGGGACTTATTCATGAGTCCAAGACAGTTGATGGCGAGTGTATGGTGTGCATCCAATACATCTACCCTGTGCGCTATGCAGCGCTTGGGATCAACGATGAACTCACGGAATGAGGCATGAAAGATGGTGACATGTCCATCATCGGTAGAGGGAATATGGATTATCGAACGAAATCGAGATAGGTCAATCTGAACCTGATCACATGTCTTCTCTAACAAGGAAGCAATCCCAGCGATGGTCAATGGGGTTTGAACACAGACCACCGCGGCAAGCAAATCCTGTCTTGCCATCTTTTCTGTGTCAATCAGGAGATTCCTGAATGCCCCGTCCATAATTAAAGTGTAAAAACTGTCCAGAGACGGGAGAGGCAACGTCGATCGTGTGAGTTCAGTTATACGCGTCCTAGGATTCACGTCCGTGTCGTCAATATATCGCACGGCGGTGGCAGCGTATATGAATAATCCATCCGATTGGTCAAGAAGAATCTTTACTTCATATTCGGCTGGCCAGAGAAGGTTTGGCTCAGAATACCCTCGCTTGGTTGCTATTTTGGACAGTGAGGATCTCAGGTATGTTTCAATATCGGTTTGTTCATCATCAGTTAATGATCCTCTATGAAGAGAAAATTCTTGAAGTGAAGTTGCAGGACTATGAAGGAAGGATTCCATGATCCATGTCTCGGGTCGGCTTGTAATGAAGAATTTCAGAGGTAGGTCCACTACACCATTGAGGATTGTCTTTATCAACAGCTTCACTCTCCTAGGTTCCAAGCATTCGTCCAAAGCATCTATAACAACAACGTTTTCAAGTAGATGTTGGCTCTCTGCAATGAGCTTAATGGGCTCTATCACCAGAGACTTGAACTGGTTGGAAAGTGAGTTGAGATCAGCCACATCAGGTATGTTCATGAGGAGATCATGCATAACTGTTCGGATCCTGGGATTAGATCGAGCAAGCATGTTGGCAATTGTAGGAATGATCCGTGTTGCATCATTTAATGCTGAGCTTGAGCGGGAACAAAAAAAGCTGGCTCCAAGGATCTTTTGCGCATTCAAACGCTGGCTGAGAGTGTGAGCGATGCTTGTCTTTCCCGTTCCAAGATGACCATTTAGCCAGTAGACCTTTGGAGCTGAAGCATCGCGCGCCCATCTCTCGAGGTCATTCAATATCCGTACACGCGTGTTCTCCATGCACCCTGGAAATTCGACATTTTCAACGGCGTTGCGTGTGTCATATGATGCCCTTTCAGCAGGTTTGAGCAAGCCTAACACATCGACTGGAGGGTCTAAAAAAATATGAGTCTGGGTGTGAAAGGCCCTAAGTGAACGCCGCACTCACTATTGATCATCAACATATTCACATCACCCTTTGGGTCTGCAATGGACAAACAGAATGTATCAGCTCTTCGAGTCTGAGTCATTGTTCAACAAGCATGCTCACTGATGGTGACGTTTTTCCAGTCAAGGTTTATGCCCCCCGACGGAGATGTAGGTTGTGGATTGGAGTGCAAGAGTTCGGACATGAGAGTGTTTGGTAGCTGCCTTACACGATGGTGGCGTCGTTGGGCTGAACGCAGAGACGTGGGTGTGTGCAATATCAGTTACCATGCCCATGTGATGCCAGCGTCAGATTGACAGCTGGCGAATAGGATCGTGTGCGTGGCGATACTACGCGTCTATTGCAGTCTTTAGCACCAGTCTGGAAATCCAGACTGACCGTGATTTGTGCTACCTCTCAAGATCTTTTCTCAACAAATAGTGTCCTGTTCACATGCAAGTTCTCCAAATACGAATAGAATTATGAATTGCTCATCTGGTATCGCCAGACTACTAACGAGGCTGTACACACAGCACCGGAAGTAATTCTGTTGTTAGCTTGGTAGATATTGTGGTCGATTCAATACATAAGTATGACAAAGCCTATGGGTGCTGTGGCCTAATTGAAAATATGTCAAGGTCGGTTGAATAACCAAGGGAGCATTGCAACAGATGAATGGTTACCTGGAGTGGATGAAATATGCTCTTAGCAAGAAAGAAATCCATATGACCCAGAGGGAGGGTACCCAAAAGGATGTGTATATGGAAATTTTAGGGTTGGAATAGTAGGTGGAAAGAACAAACCACACATGGGATTGATCAGGGAAGGTGCATAGGAATATATAGGAATGACAAGTGACGACAGATGGTGGTGTGTTTTTTAATTGAAGGGCAGCGCTGCTGCTTGCTTCCAGATGACTATACCATGAACAAAGAAATATGAGATGGACATAGAGTTGATGAGTTTCTCATCAGCATCAAAAACTGGGTTGCAGTATCTGTTAAATTGATATGTCCCAACAGACAAGCCTCATAGCATGTAAACCGACACTCCCACCTGATGCAAAACAGAACCAAAGCTCCCACCAAATAAATAGAAAAAAAACCAGCTCTCATAAATCTGACAATCTTGACATGTATGACAACCTCAGGTGAAGGGGTGTGGGAAGGAATGGAAGATGAAGGCTGAGTGGTGAATGATGTCAGAATAAGCAAAATATATATTATTTATGAATTTTATAAAACTCATAACTTTTATGAGATATTAATGAGCCTCAATAATCAATATGTAGACAGTTGTTGGGGATCTCTCAGTGCTAGGAGTACAGCAGTAGAAAAGAATTAAAAAAAATATGACATTAAAGGCACAAAAACATTGAAAAATACTCCAGTATTTCTCTTAATTAGCCTTAGAATGCTAATTAAATTAGTTTTTTTTCTATTCAAATATTCACTAATAAGCCTTTCTCAACCTTCCTGGTGCTTTACAATAATTCCTAATGCTCCCATTATCCCTAATACAACTTCTATTGTTCACCACCAAAGGTTTGGCCTGAAATTCAAACTCTGCTGGCCAGTTAATTGGACCACAGCAGGATTCAAGTCCAGAGCCAAGTTACTGGTTTCTCCATAGAAACACACCAAATATTAGCCTGAGACACCCCTGTCTCATACAAATATGATAGTGAGACTAGACTGTCTTGGCACTGCCTCTTCCCTTAATCGCATGCTAAAATCTGGTCTAAAATGCCCATTTTATTGCTAAATGAGGAAAGTAGTCAGGAATTAATTTAGGAACTTCTACAGGTTTCTAGCACCTTCTATCACCTTCTGTACAATTCCACCAGGTTCTGGAAGACATTCCTTATCAGTTAGATTAGTCAGGAGATACTTAGCTTACTAATCTGAAGGGATAATGAGCAACTTCTAGCAGGAGTTCAGAGGTTTTTCAGATAGTCTACTATATTTTACCCCTCAGTGATAGTCAACCACTGTGTTAAGAACATGAGTGGTGAGGTTCTTAAGTTATATCTTGGCAAGGTTGTAACCTGGTAAGGTTTGGAGTAGGGCTTGGCTTCAGCTTATGTGCTCCACCCTCCAGATCTCATTGTATCCCTAACTTCTGAGGCAGAGGTTTCAGAGCTGAGTGAGGTTTGCCTTGGTTAAATTCTAAGTCAATTTTCTAACTACTGAGATATTTACATACATGTTATATACTAGTACATATTTCAAATATCAGTAATGATTAGTAACTGAGAACAAGGGGAACTAAAAATAGGGAGAAGATCCCCAATTGTCAAGCTTTGGGTACTGATGGACTTCAGGACTGCTGAAAGGTCAGACAGACAATGGCTAAGTCCTGCAGGCCAAGAGTAGTGGCATTGGCTTCAATGTACTCGTGCATTGCACCCTACTTGCCATGCGTGCCACCGATTTGCAACAGACAGATACTCAGGAGGATGCTGATGATGCCAGCCCCAGTCAAGGACTTAACAGAGGGGAAGAAGGTAGAAGGGCCTAAGCCTAGTCAATACCCAGAATGAGGAAATATGTACATGCATGTCTTACTTATATAGGTTCAAGAGGCGACATGTGGAATAAGGAATGTGAGACAACAAGGTATGCAGAGCATGTGGGTATTGTCCACAATGAATAAAATTAGAATAAAGGATTGGAAATGGGGATAGGACAATAAAGGATAGAATAATAGAAATGTGGCCAAGGGTAGGACAATAGGAAGTGACCGACTATAAAACAATGTAGCCATGGCCGAGGATAATACAAGGACAGAAAGTCCCAAGGAAAGGTGATGGATGTGCTGAGCCAAGACTGGCATACCAAGTGACATGCATGCGGCATGGACACTTGTACATGGACATAGGATGGTTACTCGGTCGGCACTGCTGAGTTACCAGGTCTTGGTACATGTACTTGACACCAATTGAAAGAACAAGGGGATCAAAAGTACAAGGGGCCAAGAAAACTTTGTGACAAAGCTACTTCAGAATCTGGGTAGGATCTGAGCAGGATCTTGATGTACTTCTATATTGGGAAATAAAGAGCAGGGTTGAGTCAAATGGGTGCAATCAGTGAGCAGAAATGAAAAGGTGTTTAACAGAAGGTTGGGCATGGTTGTGACCAATGAATAGTAGGCACAATGTCTGATCAGAGGGCTGAAGATAGGTTCAATGGGTAAGGATAGATGGGTGAGCAGGATTTACTGAGAATGGGAAAGTGACCACATCTATCAAGTGGATATGAAGGCAGATATGACTTTGGAAAGGTCATGACATACTGAGGAGTACGTGCATATATGGGTGAGTATTATTGAGGATATGACTAGAAGTATTGGACACTTATTTGACTACCAGGGTAGAGAACTGTTTGTTGGGTTGATTTTATTTTTGTTATTTTTGTGATTAATTTTTGTAACTAATACTACAAAGAATTTATACTACTCTACATAGGAGTTAGACGATACTATACTACTGTGGCTGTGCATATTGCAGCTGTGCATACTGCAACTGTGCATATTGCAGCTGCACATACTGAGACTGTGCATATTTCAGCTGCGCATACTGAGACTGTGCATATATGTGACAGCCACATATGCGCATGGTGAATCTGGGTCGCAGGTTGTTGCAGAATAAAGTGGATGTCGGCATAGTATAGAGTGGGAATAATCACCTGTAGAATAAAGTGTAAATACCCTCTATTCTTAACAAGTATTTCACCCATGTATATGCATGAGCCAGCCCCCTAGTGCTAGCTCGAGTGGAGAGCCAAAATGCCAGTCCCTCTCAGGGAGCCAGTCTTGTATGTTGCCTTGAAGTGGAAGCAAATTGAGGCTGCTGCATAGTTAATATATAATGAGAAATAATCATAACTCATGAATCTTGTAGATAAAAATTCTGAAAAATTCTGAAAAATATAAGAGCATAAAGATTGACTTCAAAATTGGTGGAAATTTTGGATATACAGTAGGGGACAAAACTGTTCAAGTGTTTTGAATATTTGTGTTGTACTGTAAATAACGGGTGGATTATATAATCAAAACATATGATGTAATTAGTAGAGATAGCCCTGCTTCTGAACTTGTGGTCACAATCAAGATGATTATGTAACTCTCAATATTCATTGAGATATTAATTATTTAAAAAATGAAGCATTTGAACGGTTTTGTCCCTCACATTTTTTAAACAAGAAATGGTATATATCAGTACTTGGTAAAGCCCCCATTTGCTCTCATCACTGCCTGCACCCTTCTAGGCATACTCTCAATCAACTTCTGACACACCTCTGGTTCTATCTTCTCCCATTCGACTCCAATCCTCTCCTATAGCTTATGCACTCTACTACTGGGGTGTTTATAGTCAGAAAGGCACTTTTTGACAATAGTTCAGAGGCATTCAATGGGGTTTAGGTCAGGGGACTGAGCTGGCCACTTCATGACCTCATAGCCATGGTCAGAAAACCACTCAGTGGCCTTCTTGCACATGTGCTTGGGGTCATTATCCTGTTGAAAAATAATGTCAGTAGAATCTTTACTATAATACTCCAGGCTAGCCTGAAGCTCATCATCCAAAATCTGCCTGTAGAACTCCCCATCCATCCTTCTATCAATTTTGGCAGCATAGCCAGGTCCTTCCCATAACATACAACCCCATACCATCACAGAACCTCCACCAAACTTCAGTGTTCCCTCAACTAGCCTATCATTCAAAGGCTCTCCAGCCTTTTTATATACCCATCTCCTTCCATCTGACCCTAATTGATTGATTTTGGTCTCATCTGACCAGACAACATGCTTCCAGTCCTCTAGAGTCTGCTCCAGATGAGCTTCTGCAAACTCCCTCCTTGCCTTCCTATGCCTTGCACTAAGAAGTGGCTTCTTTCTCTTTACCACTGCCTTCATCCCAGCCTTCTTCAGGTTCTTCCTTACAGTCTTGGATGTCACTGGTTCATTGAGAATGTTTTTGAGCACCTGGGTACCCTGGGTTGTGTTCTCAATCTTCCCTCATGAGCGATACGATATGGTAGATGTTGGAGGGGGATATCTTGGATGGGCGACCACCAGTGGCCTTGGGTATATCAGGACAGTGTTTCCTGTGAATGGTAAAGATAGAGCCAATAGAGACACCAAGGTAAGAGGAGATGTAGTGGCTAGAATAACTAGTTTTGAGCAATTGGATGATAGAGTCAACTTTAACAGCAGAGAGAGGCTTCATGGGTTTGAACAAGGGATGTTTGGCTTTGTTTGGACAGAAACAAACTATAAAAAGGTTCACACATGTCACATAACTTGTCATGTGATTTCCAGCCCTGTATATACAATTTATTGCATTAATAACTGTGAGGGACAAAACCGTTCAAATGCTTCATTTTTTAAAATAATTAATATCTCAATAAATATTGAGAGTTATGTAATCAGCTTGATTGTGACCACAAGTTGATAAGCAGGGCTATCTCCACTAATTATGTCATTTTTTTGATTATGTAATCCTCCCATTATTTACAGTACAACACAAATGTTCAAAACACTTGAACCATTTTGTCTCCTACTATATTGTGATTGACTATAAGGGCAACCTAGGCAGATGCTCTACCAAGCATACCTGGCAAAAGGGGATCCAAAGAGAAAACTCTAAAGAACCCTTTGACCCCTAACTATGGCTATATATGTACTGCTGCCATGGCACTCCACTTATATCGGACATAACTCCCTATGCCAGTTGAATTCAGAACTGGGGTGCTGGGGACACTAGTAACTGCCAAAGGTGTAAGTAATAGCTGTGGATAATGCCTGCTAATGGTAGCTGCCAACTGTAGTGCTCATTTGGCATATACCTCAGTCATAGTGGTTGGGCATATGTCAAATACATCTCAGTGGATAGGTATGGCCCTCAGTCAGTAGAGTTTCAGTCACGACTTATTTCAAGGGTTCCCCTGACATCACCCCCCCTCTAGAATGTGAAATCCCTGATGCATTAATTCTGACAACTTGGACCAGTGTGCAAGATCTGAAGATGGACAGGATTGAATTCGGTAGGGGGCATCAGGGTGTAGGTCATAGAAGTCAGCAATAAGGCCAGGGGCATGGACATCATTCTTGTTTTTTTTTCCAAGAGTTCTCTTTATAAGCATAACCTTTCCATTTGATGAGAAATTGCAACCCATTTGCCCTCATTCAGCTGTCAAGCACTTGTTCCTCTTTGAAATGCTCCTGATTATCATGCAAGATTAGTTGCAGCAGGGGTGGCTGACATCTGCCTGGGGTTGGATTGGCTGGCACTGGCATGAGTTTGATGACCAGGAAGACAGGGTGGAGGCAGCTCCAGCCTTTTAGGAGTCAAAGGTAGTACACTGTAGGTTTGTTTTAGGTAATTAATACCTAAAAGCCTGCACACACCAGTCCTTTTCTGTGGCAGAATAGAGTGCAGTCATTCAGCACAGCTGGACTAGGGTCTGTGACTTGTGAGTGCAGCAATGTATGAATAAAAATAGAATGTGAGTGATGAGGATGTTACCATGACTGTGATATGTTACATATGTGGCTTGAACTTGAACTTGTACTTGTACTTGTATACTAGACACTAGACTTTCTAGACTTAGTTGTGACTTGGACTTGAAGACTGGACTTAAGACTTTAACTTGAGAGCTTGTTATTACAGAGGTGAGCCAAAGGCTTTTATATATAAAAACCAAGAAACAATGTGAAATGATACGAGAGGTTGGCTATGCCAGTTGAATGAGCTTTAAAGAAGATATGATGATGTATTGGGAGTCTGAAAATTATTATGCTGAGTAAAATGGTTGGCTGTGTGATGTGGTGACAGTAAAGGTGATATGGGATGAATGCTGTCAGAGTCAAATTCATAACATGGATGAGATTGACAGCTTTACTGTCAACACATGGGACCCAACTTGTTCTTCAATAAGGTAGAGGCTGAGCCACCTATGTGCCAATTTCTTGGATAGCTGGTTGGTGTAGATGTCACTCATGTTGAGATATTCCTTGTCACCTGGTATGAACCTCGGTTCCAGTTGGTGTTGGTGGTTGTAATAAGTTGCCATGTCCTCTTTCACTTTCATCAGGGCCACTTTCACCTCAGAGAGAGCCCCTTCCATCTGCTCCTTGAACTCATTCACAGATTTGAGGCAAGGTGGGGGTTGGCATGGTTCGAAGCCCATGTATGAGTGATGGCCAGTGTCCTGCAGGAACAGTGATTCTTAGGTCAAAGCATACTGGAACTCAGCCAAGGGCAGGAGGACATCCTAGTCATCCTATCTCTTGTTACGAAGAGGTGAAGGTACTGTTCCAGTTCCTGGTTCACTCATCTATCCATCTGAGGGTGGTAGGCCATGGAAGCCATCAGATGAATATCCACTAGGTCATAGAGTTCTTGGGTGAGCTCATGGATGAATTGTACTCCTCAGTCAGACATTACTACCCTCAGCAGGCTGTGTAATTTCCACACATGATGTAAAAAGTCTAGGCAAATGTCCCAGGTGACTATGGAATAAGGTTATCTAGAAGATATATTTATTTCATATTTATCTAATTTGTTTTTGATTGTATTGTGTTTGGATGTATGAAGCCTACCACACAATGCAAAGGTTTTAGGTTTGGCTAAGCACCAACCCAGGGAGGTGGCTATGGAGGATGCACAAGTATGTAACAATTGCTTGTGAATGACTCTGATATAATTAGTGTTCAGTACCAGTGTGAGTCTCCTTTGGTATATATCAGAGGTTATTCCCAGTGTGTCTAGATGACTAGGTATATGCCCTGATGGAACTAGCCTGATATGGTTCGATGTCATGTGTGGTCATATAACAGTGTCTGTGGATATGCAAGGGGCAGATTGACCATCTAGCAATGATAGTATCTATGGAGAAATACAAGTAAAACTGTAGACAATCAGTAATACACTCAATGATGTATTTCCACTTGGTCCAGGGACATGAGTGATGATGATGACAATAATAGCCCGGTATGATAACACGAGTGATCCAGACCTCATCCATTATAACAATAAGTAGTGTTCTTGCAGTCTAAGACAGATTCATTGTTATCTAGCTATCTGTCTCTTATAGAGAACTTGAGTCCGATGTGTGATCGTCTGTATAACTACCCTGAGGTTGCATCCACATACAGTCAACCTGATGTGGGTTGCTGTGTTTCCAATCTATTCCTGTCCACCCTGTTCATATGGTCTAACTAAGTGTAAAAATACTCCTTCATGCTTTTTATGATCCTTGTGACTCTTGTGTTGATATCATGCCCTGTTTCTCTGCCAGTAAGTGCATGTCACCTGCATATATGCATCCCAGATATGTCCTCTTCTGCTTCCTAGCCTGTGAGTGGTTTGCCTCTCTATCTTTATGTGTCCAGTAATTTATTTCTTCCCAGTAAGTCCTACTCCAGGTGTGTCTGATGCCCTTTCACCCCTTGTATCTCCTTCCCTTCAGTGGGCATCTAGCATATAGGCCACTGTATCTTAATCTACCACTTCTATGTATGCGTGCGGTACATTTGTACAGTATATACTTTTCCATTCGTACTAATAGTAATTTTGTTTATTCTGATGAACCTTTATTCCCAAATATATTTTCTTAGTCTATTTCCTGTATATATACACTTCTCTGTGCTCCCAATCTCATATCTCCTCCTAATTCCTCCTGATCCACTATCCTCTCTATCTCTTATCTCAACAAAAAGAGCTGTGCTTCCCTGGCTGTTGTGATAATTGTATGAGTTGGCTGTTAGGGATCATGGGATGCCCCCTAAGGTTTCTAGTCTTTTTCCAAACCAGTTTAGCACATAGGATTCAAACCTGTCCTTTCAAGAAAATCCCACTTTAAATCAGTCTGAACTGGACTACTGTAAGGGTAACCTACTTGGGTACTGATTCCAGTACCTGCTGGGAGGCCAATGGCAGGACACCACCACAGCCCTGTGACATACCCAGGGCCTAACCCAGGGACTCTAACCCTAGTTTACCCACAGACACTATCAGACACTGGCAGGTAGGTCCAGAAGTAAGTTATATAATAGATAATGTAGCTAGATATATGCAAGCTGCTTACCTTGCAGGGAGGTCCAGAAGAGAAAGAACTAAGGACTCCCTTACCTAAGCAGTGACTGTATAGCTACTGTGACTGTGACATAACAAACCTATCACAACCAGCAAAGGATGGAAAAGAAGACAAAGGAGAAAATATTACAGTAAGAATATAAAGAGGAAAGATAGATAAATAATTAAGGAAGTAACAGAAGCAAGAGAATTAAAGAAAACAAAGGAAACAAAAGGAAATAAAAGGAATAAAAGGAAAGAAAAGGGAATAAACTGGTAGTCCCCTGACAACTACCAAAAAATATTATAATATTTTGGCTGGCCATTTAAGAGTAAATTACCCCCAAGTAATTAACTCTTAAAGCATCAAACACTCTAAGCCTAAGGAAAACCTCAAAAACATCTATAATTTCACCTATCTCTATTTGGACCCACAAGGAACCGCAGCTAGGTGCCAATTACTTAATACACAGAAAAGGGCAACAAACTCCTGGTTCAAGTTCTCAAGTCCACAATGTACAACAAATTCCTGGGCTTACATAATGAATATTGCATACAAGGTCAGCCTAGAAGCATGGCTTACATATTACTCATATTTCATGACCTGATGTTAAGTACACATACCAAGCACCGGTTCACTCAGTTATACCGACCAAATGTCAAACATCTAATTCCATGTACAGGTGACTAAGTCATATACAAGTCACTTGGTACATCAGTCTCAGCTCAGTACATTCATTATCCACACCTTCCAGTCTATTCATCATCCACAATTCCTTTATTCATTTTCCATTATTCCCAACCCATTTATTCCTGTATTCCCTATCCCTTTTCACCTCAGACATTTCTATTATTTTATTCTCAGTCATGGCCCTATTGTTTTATATTCAGTCACATTCTATTGGTTTATATTCAGTCACATTCTATTGTTTTATTCTCGGTCACACTTTTATTGTTTATGCTCAGCCATATCTCATTGTTCAATTTTCATTTATATTCATTGTTCTATTCTTGAGCCTTGTGGACAATGCTCCCACATGCTCTCCATACCTTATTCCCTTCTTCACATCTTATGCCACCCTGTTCCACATTTGTTTCTTAACCTATATAAGTAGAACATGGATGTAGATAGTTCCCCATTCTGAATATCAACTTGGCATACACTTCTTGCCTTCCTCCATCCTCCTGTCTGAAGTCCTCACTCAGGCTGACACTCTTGACACTCTCCTGAGTTCTTTCAGGGTTCAGTAATGCTGAAGATGCAGATGGGAGTCGGCCAAGTGCTGCAGGCCAGTAGTAGTGGCTTTGGCTTCAACATACTCATGCATTGTGCCCTACTCTCCATGTGTGCCACCAATTTGGGACAGAAGAGGAACTCGGGAGAGTGCCAAGAATGTCAGCCTGAGTAAAGGACTTAAACAGGGGAAGAAAGGTAAAGGGGCCTAAGCCTAGTCAATACCTAGAATGAGAAAGTATATATATGCATGTGCTACTTATATTGGTTAAGAAGCGAGATGTGGAAGAAGGAATGTAGAACAATAAGGTATGCAGAGTATGTGGGAGTATTGTCCACAATGATCAAGAATAGAATGAAGGAATGTAAATGAGAATAGAACAATGAAGATAGGATGATAGAAATGTGGTCAAGAATAAGACAATAGGAAGTGACCAACTATAAAACAATAGGGTCATGGCTGAAGATAAAACAAGGACAGGATATCCCAAGGGAAGGTGGGCCGATGTCAAGTTTCGCTAATGCCGAAGATGTGGGCAGGGAGCGGCCAAGTCCTACAGGGGAGAGGTAGTGGTATTGGCTTCAACGTACTCATGTGTTGCATCCTACTTTCCGTGCATGTCACCAATTTGGAACAGAAGGGATACTCAGGGGTGCTGAAGGTGCTGGCCCAAGTAGAGGACTTTACAGGGGAAAGGGAAGGTAGTAGGCCTAAGCCTAGTCGATACCCAGAATGAGGGAGTATGTACATGCATATCCTACTTATATAGGTTAAGAAGCGACATGTGGAATAAGGAATGTGGGACAATAAGGTATGCAGAGTATGGGGAGTATTGTCCACAATGAGTAAAAATAGAATGGAGGAATGTAGACAGGGATAGAACAATGAAAGTAGAATAATAGGAACATGGCAAAGGATAAGACAATAGGGAGTAACCAACTATAAAATAATAGGGTTGTGGCTGAGGATAACAAGGACAGAATGTCTGGAGGTGGGGTGGGTTGAGGAATAAGGAATGGATGGGATAGGATTAATGGATGGTGAATGAAGCAGAGTGGATGGAGAATGTGGATGGTGGATGCGCCAAGCCAAGACCGGTATACCAAGTGACTTGCATGTTGGACACTTGTGTATGGGTGGAGTCTAACTGCTCGGTTAGCACTACCAAATTACTGGACACTCGGTACATGTACTTGACAGCCAAGAAATAAGGAGTAGGCATGGTGGGATTAATGGATGATGATTGAGGAAGGAGTGGATAAGGGATGGGAATGAGGAATGTAGATGGTGGATGTGCTGAGATAAGACCGACATATTAATTGACTTGCATGTGGCTCTGTCACTTGCATACAGGCATAGGTGATTGCTTGGTCAGCAGTGCCGAGTTAACAGATACTTGGTATGTGTACTTCACAAGTTCCTCTTCTCTCTGAAATTAGTGGCATGCATGGAAAGGAGGGTGCAATGCACGAGTACATTGAAGCCAAGCCACCCTGATCAGTCTACTGGACTTGGCTGATTCCTTGTCAGCATCACAAAGTTGGTACTATTGCACTAGTAGTCAGCCCACGCAATGTTGGCATTTTTTATGCCTGACACCTGACCAGTCATAAGAGCACCAGCCATGGGAATATTACTTTTTCTTTATCATTAGTGACTACAAGGGTGACACTGTGACTTCCACAGGCTTCTAGGACCTTTCATTCCTTTCCACACCCTTCCACTAATTTCTGGAAGGTCTTGCCTTATCAGGGAGTTACATAATCAGCCTAGAATTAGTATATATAGAGGCTAGTTCTGTAGTGTAAAAGTAGCTTTAATCTTAACTTCATCTATAATTTGCTGGATTACCAGTGCAGCCTAGCACTTACATAAGTTGGTCCAAAGACCACTTAGGTACATTGGTCTGCAGACCAATGGCCACCCTTCCATCAATAGGTCCAAAGACCCATTGACAAACAGAGGTGTATTCCAAAGAGTAAATCTTACCCTTCTACTGAAGTAGTAGGTTTTCTCAGTATACCACAGTCATTGCTACTGAGGTGGCAGACTCTCAAAATATTAAAGATATGCAAAAACATAGTAGAAGAACTAACTCAGATTATATAGAACATCCATGGAAATAATCCTAGGCAAGGGTAGAACTAATAGTTTTTGAACATAAACCATTCCTATATGTAATAGACAAGTTACCTGCCAAGGCCCCCTCTAAACAATTCTTTTTGGATAACAACCCAGACTGGAATTAACTTGCTATCATCTTGTCAGACAACTTGATTAGGCTTTATTCATACCAAAGTTTTGTCACATTTCTCAGGTTACCTCATCAACAGTTCCAAAACATTGGCACAAAATGTGCCAGCTTGGATGCTGAGTCTACTACATTGTGTGTCAGGCAATTCTACCACAAAGTCTATACTTATCATATCCCAGCATGCCTCAGGGACCAGGAGCAGGTGGAGCTTACCAATGGGGTGCTGTCTCTAGGCCTTCATCTGAAGACACAAGTTACATGTCTTGGTATACTTGCCAACATACCGAGACATGTGATGCCACCAGTAGTTCCAGGAGATAAGCTCTAGGGTCTTCCAATAGCTGGGATGGCTGGCAATCTTAGAGTTGTGGTGTTGGGCCATGATCTGTTTGGTGGGATTATGAGCAAATGTGCAGTAGGTTTGAGAATTTCTTAGGCAGTCTATTTAATTTTCTCCTCAGTGTAGTCAATCACTACAAGTATATTCAAGAAATATACCTATTTAATTTTCTTACAGAGTAAAAGAAATAGGAAAATTAGTCCGGACACTACAGAATTATATTATACAACTCACCTCCTCAGTGTAGTCAATCACTGAGGAGGGAAGTATGTGCAAGGAATGTTTCACCCACACATATACTAGAGCCAGCTCCTGACCCTATCGAAGGTTTGAGCCAGGCTACTGGTCCCTATCCAGGGAGCCGGCCACACGCGTCATCTGGTGTGTAGGCAAGCGCCTGTAAGTAGCGTACACGTAGATATACAATATCTCCCTCAATATTGAGGGTAAAAATACAAGAAAAATACCAATAAATAGAGTATCAAAAAACGCACTGAATGGCATTGAAATCGATATATAAAAATACAATATATTGAGATTGATCTCTCAGGGGTGAAATGCATGTTTGTACCCTACACTTTTGTCAGATTTGCTTTGCATCTAGGACATATACCTTGCCTCAGACAGTTAGCAACCTGTCGGTCTCAGCTGAGATGAGAGACTTCCCTCTAGGGAATAGCATGGGTTAGGGTAACCCACACAGGTTACCGGGTCAGGTGCCCTTGGGTTTGGGTGCGGGTCAAGCCAAGAGCACCTGTGACCCAGCCCAACCCACTGCCTCAACTATGTACACATGTATGACACACGTACAACATGACTGCACCATATGCACATGTGTATGACACAAATGCATCGATATGAACGTGCCGACACCAATGTGCCATACATGTATGCACTGATATAAACACGCCATATGTGCATGCATTGACACCAACATGCCGTACATGCATACACTGACACAAACTGACCATACGCGCATGTGCCGACACCAACATGCCATATGCACATGCACTGACACTAATGTACCATACACTCATGCATATGACATGCATGCATGCGGTGGGTTCATGTCGTACATTGTGTTCATGTCATATGTCACATGGGCATACGGTACATTCATGTCCTAGGTTGCATGCACATATGGCATGTTCGTATCCTACCTTGCCTATGCGTATGGTGTGTGTAGGTGCAGCATGCATCCGACACCCGTTGACCCATGGGTTAATGGGTTAAGGTTTCCCATGGGTCAGGTACAGGTCACCCACATTTGACCCATGGGTGACCCGTGCCATTCCCTACTTCCCTCCCACTTCTGGTAACTTCTAAACTGTCTCCACTACCTCATCTTCTAACACTTCCTCACCAAACAACTTCCTCAAATCTCAGGTGATATCATGCTCTGCTCTCTAGTGTGAGTCCTTCAAGGGCCCACATAGTGAACAGTTTGCAATGCAGTAAGACCAGATCACTGTTATCACCTGCCCCTGAGCCGTGGTCCAACCATCATGATAGGGCATCAGATTTTCCCATTGTGACCCTGGTCAATGTCATAGGTTGAAGTCAAACTACAAGAAGTAAAACAACCAGTGGGCCTGTCATCAGTTCAGCCTTGTTAAATCCACATGTCAGGTGCTTAATATAAAGATACCAGATGGATTCCATAGGGAGAACAGGGTTCTAAAGTTGTAGGGGGTTAAGGGTCATAAGGTCAAGGACAAGGGACAATGAAGTGCTGGGACTTAGGGTGGTGGTTGTGGTGTTAGATTTGTACAACTAGTCGTTTGGGTGTTCGAAGTCAGAGGGACTTGGATTCAACTTATGTTTTGCCCCCTCCTGGATCATCTGTCCCTAATTTTGGAAAGTCAGAAATGCACAAGGAATTAAGTCAGAGTGAGCCAGAAACTAAGTCAGAAACCAGGATGTAAATTAAGTTGATATTCATACTGGAAAATAGTCCAGTCAACTGGGGTTATATACATGTAAACTATCCTTGTATTTTCTACTGTCTGGTTTAAAGACAAGGGGAAGGAGGAAAAACAAGGAGTCAATAGAAAGAGAGCAAACAAGGGAACAAGGTACATGGTAATGATGAGATTATGATTAAATGTGCAGTAGGTTTGAGAATTTATTAGGCAGTCTAATTAATTATCTCCTCAGTGTAGTCAACCACTAAGTATATATTTGGAAAATATACCTAATCAATTATCTTACAGAAGGAAAAAGAAGAAAATCAGTCTGGAGGCTCTGCGAATTATACTATACAACTCACCTCCTCAGTGTAGTCAACCACTGAGGAGGGAGGCATACACAAGTGATGTTTCACCCGTGTATATCCTACAACTGGCTCCTGACCCTATCAAAGGTTTGAGCCAGCGACTGGTCCCTATCCAGGGAGCTGGCCACACACATCGCATCGTGTATAGGCAAGTGCCCGTGAGTAGCGTACAAGTAATAGTACAATAGCTTCCTCAATTTTGAGGATAAAAATACAAAAAATAAATCGAAAAATATAAAAACAAATTGCGCATACAATGGCACCAAAATCAATTCAGAAATAAAATATATTGAGTTTGGCCTCTCAGGGGTGAGATGCAATTATGCACCCTACATGCCACATCAAGCTCAATGTATACAGTATAGTAGACTTCCTTGATACAGATTTCAGTCAACCTCAGTTTTAGCTCAAAATTTTGTAGATTAAATTTACAAAAAATTATATTACAGCTAAGAAGTGTCTTGAGAACACTTTTGCTCTATATTATAGGGGCAAAAAATCATTTGTTGTGGCAGAGTAAATTGTTTTGTAGAACAGGTCAAAATGTCACACGTATAGGTCCTTGATACAAGCGTGACACCTAATTCTCTGTGCGCGGAATTTGCGGCCCGTTGTGATTAGTCATCCATTCCTTTGTATTACTAGTGTGTTGCATGTCACGCTTTAGTAGCCCCAATATCTTTGTGGTCAGATTAAGGTCAATTTAGGTCAAATCCCACTCGGAGTTTTTGTAATTAGCAATAGGAGATGCATAGCTTCCCTAACGTGAACACTCTATGACAAAATCTCTCAGAAAACTTGAGCAATCACTGATTTAAGATTGTATGTTATCAAAATTGAGAAATTTTAGATGAAAATAAATTCCTCCTGAAAGCAATTCTTCTCCCTCCCTTGTGTGGGTTGGCTTAAATGTTGCTTATATATAGTAGATTCTTTGTGCAAAACCCTGTATTACTGGAATGAGAATTGACCTTGGAAAATCATTTTGTATCAAGGAGGTATCCTGTATCAAGGAGGTCTACTATACTGTACCGAGTTTTTCGGTGAGAATCTTCACTCTGGGTCCTGGTAAACCCTTTGTGAGGATGTCTGCGAGCATTTGTTTGGTTGGGAGGAATTCGATTTGAATTTTCTTCCCCTCAATCGTGTCTCATATGAAATAGAGTTGAATGTCGAAATGTTTTGTTCTTGAGTGCTGCTGATTTCCATAGGCTATTGTAATAGCTGATTGGTTGTCAGCCCATATTTTTATAGGATTTTTTATTGGTTGAAAAACTTCGGTTATGAAGTTCTTAAGCCATATGGCTTCTTTTGTGGCATGAGTCATTGCAATGAACTCTGCTTCGGTGGATGAGAGTGCCATGATTGTTTGCTTCTGGCAGCTCCATGAGATGCTCCCAGAGTCAATTTGAAAGATGTAGGCTGATATAGAATGTCTATGATCTTGTGAGGCCCAGTTGGCATCTGAGTATCCTACTATGCCATCTCAACTTTTCCCTAAGACCAGCTTCTTTTCTTTTGTGCCCTTTAAATATTTAAATACTCTCTTTACTGCATTCCAGTGAGTAATCCCTGAATTTTCTAAGAACTGCAATAATAAAGAAACTGCAAACGATATATCTGGACGGGTAGCTACTGCTACCCACATGAGTGAACCAATCGCCTGTTGGTAGGGAATTTTTTTCATGTTTTTCTTTTTGGCTTCTGTAAGGGCAACCCTCTTACAGCCCTGAGGTATATCTCAGAGGCAAGCTAAGCAGGGGGAATCCAAAGAGGAAAGTCTAAGGATCTCACTGCTGGTGAGCCCCTTTTATACCCTTTATGTAAGTGGTCTGTGCACTAGTTTACAAATCAATACATCGGGGTTTGCAGAGCCAACCTCCTGGTACTAAGTCTGATGCTCAGGCGCTTATTCAGGGTTTTGTCTCTCGTGTTAAATCCCTTCCGAGTCTTTGCTCGGTGATCCTCTGATTCTGGTCTCCTTTCCTCAGGGTTTGAAGCGGAGTCCGAGATAGGACTCGGACCTGGTCAGGCTCTGACCCATTGGTCTGTTTTAGCCTCGGAGCTGGTTGGAGTCGGTTGGAGTTTAAGATGGGATCTCGGACCTTGTTTCGGTTTCAGAGAGGGTCCAGAAAGGGTCGTCCCCTGACAGCTTCAGTAGTCGGACACTGTTCTTTGGACAGTTTGCATGTAGGATCTAGTGGAGTCGTATGCATTTTGGCATCTTGTAGGTTAAATTGGTCAAGTATCTTGTCAATATATGCTTCTTGGGAGAAGCTGATTATACTGGCCAATTTATCCTGCTCGATCTTTAGGTTGAGTAGCCAGTGGATTTCTCCAAGGTCTTTCATTTTAAAGATGGCTTCAAGATCTTCTTTGATGCCCCGCAATATTGTATCGTCCGTAGCTGTTATAGTAAGGTCGTCTACTGTGGCTCCAATGATTTCATAGTTGTTCGGCCTATGTCTATAGAATACAGCAGCATCTGAGGCTGACTTTGTGAATCCAATAGAATGAAGGGGATTTGATAGACACTTATACCATTCTCTGCCCGATTGCTTGAGCCAGTATATGCATTTCTTCAGTAATAACACATTTTCATGTTGTTCCTCAAAATATCCAGGCAGCTTGCGTATATATATTGGTTCCTCGAGCGGTGCATTTAAATATGCAACTTCTACATCCATTTGATGTATCGGCCAATTATTTCTAGCCACTATAGTGCATATAGTGTGTAAGGATGTCATACGAACGACTGGTGCATATGTCTCGTCATAATCGACTCCAAAAGTTTGTGTGAAGCCTTGAGCGACAAGTCTTGATTTTGCATGAACTACATCACCCTTCTGATTGCGTTTCATAACATGGGTCCATTTGCTACCGACTATATTCACACCCGGAGGAGGTTTAGTGTCAAGTCCACATACCGAGACCCATCCGCCGGCAGTGCCGACCGAGCAATCATCCTATATCCACGACCAAGTGCCCGCGTCACATGCATAACACTTGGTGCGCCGGTCCCGGCTTGGCACATCTGCCATTCACACTCCTTGGTCCGTTTCACCTTGGGACCTCCTGTCCTTTGTATATTCACACTCCTCGGTCCGTTTCACCTCGGGACCTCCTGTCCTTTGTATTATCCTTGGACACGACCCCATTGTTTTATACTCGGCCACTCTCTATTGTCCTATCTTGAATCATGATCCTATTATCCTGTCTTTTATTGTTCTATCCCCGCTTTGCATTCCTTGTTCTAATTTTGTTCGTTGTGGACAATGACCGCATGCTCTGCATATCTTGTTGTCCCACATTCCTTATTCCACATGTCGCTTCTTAACCTATATAAGTAGGACATGGATGTACATACTTCCTCATTCTGGGTATCGACTAGGCTTAGGCCCTTCTACCTTCTTCTCTTCTGTTAAGTCCTCGACTCGAGCAGGCATCTTCAGCATCCCCTCAAGCATCTGTCTGTGGCAAATACAGTGGCACGCATGGCAAGTAGGGCGCAACGCACGAGTACGTTGAAGCCAACGCCACTACTCTTGGCCTG
Organism: Chroogomphus rutilus; assembly: GCA_003314275.1. Taxonomy (NCBI): domain Eukaryota; kingdom Fungi; phylum Basidiomycota; class Agaricomycetes; order Boletales; family Gomphidiaceae; genus Chroogomphus; species Chroogomphus rutilus. Next base: position 64,878 of record QLPI01052085.1, read on the forward strand.
CAGGACTTGGCCATAGTCCGCCCGACCTTTTCGCCAACACCCCTCGGCAGTACCGAAGTCCGTCAGTATCCGACACTTGACATTTAGTGAGTTCCCAGGTGTCTTTATCGATTTGCGATTGGATTTCAGATTCCATGGCTGTCTTCCATGTAGAATTATTAAGGGCTTCTTTGGTCATCGTAGGTAATTGCAAATCATTTGATAGATAGGCAAAATCATCTTCTTTGGCACTTGTTGGTTCGGCATTTATTGCTAGGTAGTCGCATATATCCCTCTCGCCTTCGTTCTTTTGGATATAAAAATCTGAACTCTGCACGATATCATTGAGTACATTATCCTCAATGTCTTCGCAAGCGAGGGTGGTTAAATTAGTGTGTGTGGCTTCTCCAGCTTGAGATTTATCGCCAGAGCTGATTTTTGAAGCTCTTTCTTGCAGTAAATGTATTCTCTCACTTCTTCTGAGTGGAGGAGCTTCTTTAGGTCTGCTCACATCTGTTTGACTTGGTTGTATATTTTCTAAATCTCTCTCTGGTGTGCGCTCGATAATTTCTTCAATACGGCTCTTACCCAGCTGTAGGTCACGCGACGATACTGGCACTTGGATAGGTGCCGGTGCAGGTGGTATTGGCTGATATTTGATGGCCTTTTGCCCAGTAATTGTGCGATCGTCAGTAGGTAATATAGGAGCAATTGAGGGCAATTTAAGTGCCTCAAATATAATATTCTACTCCACAGATACCCGTCGACTATCTGGCCAGTATATACAATGGCTGTCGCTTTGGGTGGAATGGCCAATCCACTTAGCTTTCTTGGCTCTAGGTAGTAGCTTATCATCTTGTCTGATTTTGACATAGACATCCGTCCCCCATTCATGAGCATCTTGTAAATTCGGTTTTTGATGGTGAATCATCTCATAGGGCATCTTGTCCGGTAGAGCTCGTGTATATGTGCGATTTTTAAGGTAGTTAGCATGCTGGATAGCATATCCCCATAAAAACTTAGGGAGATTAGAGTCTAGAAGCATTGCATGGGTCTTTTCGACCAATGTGCAGTTTAGGCACTCGGCGACTCCATTCTGTTCAGGAGTGTTGTGAACAGTATATTGGTGTCGAGTACCTTGCATGTCTAGGCAATTATTGAATTCAGCACTTGTATATTCACCCCCTCGGTCTGAGAGAAGTGTTTTGATGCACACATTCCTCTGCCGAAGTATCATTGCCTCATACAACTTGTATTTGGCAAAGACCTGATCTTTAGTGCTCATGAGATAGAGCACTGATTCCCTTGAGTGATCATCTGTAAAGGAAACATAGTAAGACTTTTTGTCGATAGTAATGTGTCTCGCCGGTCCCCATACATTGGAAAATATTTTATCACCGACTTTCTTTGAGCGCTCACTTGATTCTTTTGGGAGCAGTTTGCATGTAATTTTAGCTCTAATACACGCATCACAGGTGAATTTATCTCTAGCCTGTGATAGCTCTAGGCCATAAACCATGCCACGATCCATCAGGCACTCAAGGGTCTTGTAAGATATGTGCCCTAGCTGGCAGTGTGTCTCAATGGCGGTTAAGCATAGCTTAGTGGAATGTTGAGTTGACTGATTGTCCAATTGATATAGGCCGTGTAATTTAGGTACCTGTAATAAAATATGGCCAGACGAATTTTTTATAGTGTATCTCTATGATGCAAACTCTGTCTGGTTACCGGCATCATTGCATTGGCCTATGGAAATAAGGGTGAAGGCGATTTTAGGAGCATATAATGTGTCTTTCAATGTCAATGTGACTGCTTTCCCTCTCACTCTAGTAATTATCTTGAGTTGACCGCTTCCGTATGCATCAAAGCTGCCTTGATCGGCTGCCCGAATCATACATGGCGTAGGGAAGCTTCTGTAGTTCTCAAGCATGTTTTTATGAGGCGTCATGTGAGAACTAGCTCCTGTATCTAAGATAATGGTATCGCCTGTTCCATCTCTGATGAAGGTGGCACAATCATAATTGATGAATGCCATAGATCCATCGTCATCTCCTCCAGAAAACTCATCTTCATCAGCTACATTGGCTTTTGCTTTGCCTTTCCCTTTTCCTTTCATCTTTTTGAACATTGATCTTTTCTTCTGCCTTGGCCCTTGGCCTTCTCTGCCACTGCCTTTAGCCCAACACATTTTGGCAGTGTGTCCCGGCTTTTTGCAGTTGGTGCATATATGCGCCTTTTTATCTGCAGTACCCACGAAACCTGATGGGATTATGAGCAAATACAGTAGGATAGAAGAATTCTTTGAGCAGCTAATTTATTTATCTCCTCAGTATAGTCAATAACTGAGATGTATATTCGAAAATATACCTAATTTATTTATCTTACAAAAGAAATCAAGAGAATTAGCCTTAAAGGCTTGTACAATATTTTACACAACTCACCTCCTCAGTATAGTCAATAACTGAGGAGGGAGGCTTTGCGCGGGTCGTGTCTCACCCGCATATACCTTGCAGCCAGCCCTTGACCCTATCGAAGGTTTGAGCCAGGCTGCCGGTTCCAAACCCAGGGAGCTGGCCACGCTAGTCGCGTCGTGCGTGGACAAGCGCCCGTAAGTAGCGTACAAAGTAGAACAGGAATAACTTCCTCAATAATGAGGATAAAAATACAAATAAAATCGAGAAAAATAGAGAATTCAAAAGCGCACTGTTTGATGCCAAAATCGATATATTAATACAATATATTGAGGTTGACCTCTCAGGGGTGAGATGCTAGTTTGCACCCAACAAAACCTTGGTCTTCTTGGGTGAGGGAGAATGTCCTATGCCTATCATATTGTGATTTAAGTACCCGGATGATATTGTCCGGATCCAATGGCTTTCTGACTTCTTCAAGAGAGGTCGTGAGGGCATTCATGACTGATTTGTAGGAAGGTGGCAATGAGGATAATATGATATCAAGGAATTCTTCTTCAGATATCTTAGCTCCCATGTCATTGAGTCTTGCATAGAGATCTTGAGCCTTATCAAGGTGCTCTCTGAGATCATCATCCTCCGAACATTTCATATTCCGGAGTTGTCTCTGGATACTGGTGACAACCATCTTTGGCTTCTTTGTCATTTTGTCAAGTACACATACCAAGGATCCGATAACTCGGCAGTACCGACTAAAATACTCCATTAGTAACCAAGTACGAACCATTCAATGAGTTGTCCTCGGCCAGACGCACATATCGGTCACACCCCTCATTCCTACACCTACTCCTCACTCCTCGGTCCGCCTCATCTCGGGACTTCCTGCCCTTGTGATATCTTCGGTTATGGCCTTGTTTTACACTCAGGCATTTTCTATTGTATTAGGGAACCTCCTATTATTCTGTCCTTTATTGTTTTATTTCCACCTTACATTTCTTATTCTAATTTTACTCATTGTGGACAATAGCTGCATGCTCTGCATACCTTGTTGTCCCACATTCCTTATTCCACATGTCGCTTCTTAACCTATATAAGTAGGACATGGATGTACATACTTCCTCATTCTGGGTATCGACTAGGCTTAGGCCCTTCTACCTTCTTCTCTTCTGTTATGTCCTCGACTCAGGCCGGCATCTTCAGCATCCCCCTGAGTATCTGTCTGTTGCAAATACAGTGGCATGCACGGCAAGTAGGGTGCAACACACGAGTACGTTGAAGCCAACGCCACTACTCTTGGCCTGCAGGACTTGGCCAAAGTCCGCCCGACCTTTCAATAACACCCCTCGGCAGTACCGAAGTCCGTCAGTATCCGGCGCTTGACAGTATACCCAGAATCA
>QLPI01052088.1:0-12811 GCA_003314275.1 Chroogomphus rutilus
GGGACCATCTGTTTACTACCATGTGACGCTGATTTGATCATCATAACCCACATGATAACTGGTGCCCTGCGATCAATGAGACCAGGCCAGAAATCTTTTAGAGCAACAGTAAGTTTTCTCCCTTGAATAGCCCTGATATTGTTAGATATTGAGTAGAATAACAGCATTCAATGATTTTTATAACATATGAATTTTATAAGAAGTCTATAAGTTCAATTTATTCAAGATACTTTTGTAATATATTACTATGATTTTGTATATCTAACTCTTTGGTATGTATATAATATACATGCATTGTACATTTTTGAGCTGAATGTAATGATGATATGCCTATATGCCTATTTACTTTGAAGAATATTCAAGAATGAGCAATACTATTTTTCTGGTATTTTTCCAGATTTTCCCTGCTATCTATGTGACTTCTATTGCCCTGTCATCCTAGTGTATACTCAAGATGAAGTATCCATGTGGATGTATTCTCAGGCATCATTTGCTTAGGACAGCACTCAGGCTACTACAGTAAGCAATAAAACTGTTCACATGTTTGGGCAGTTTTGGATTGTGTATCTAATAGGAAATTCAATTTAATTTTTAAAATCATCAAAATACTATGACATATGCTCTAGAATCCTAGCTATCCTATATACCAATATCCTAGCAAATCAATGTGGAACATCCTGAGATATGAATATTTCATATCCAAGGTCTCATTGAAATGGTTTTGTTGCTATCATGACCTCACCAAAGACATTTCCATTCAAACATGAGGAAAAGATTTCCTTTCTAGGAAAAGTCCACACATGGTCATGTCCTTGTTCTCAGTAAAGCCTATTTGTCTGTTTACCCTCAAACCATCGCCAATCCTTAGCTCTCTGATTAGAAACCACACCCTCCAACTGGACATCATGCCTGTTACGATGTGAAGGAATAACGTAATCATAATTAAACGTAATATCTCCCAAAGGTAAATAATGGCGAGGTTCAGAGTAGGGCACAGCTTCAACTTGTATGTTGTACCCACCAGATCACACTGGTCCCTAATTTTGGAATAGCGAGACAGAAAGAAATAGCTTAGTCTAAATCAAAGTCAATTATCTGACTGAAGACTGAACTACTGAATGTACAAGATCTTTATACTACTTTCAAATCTACGAGGAGTCTACTAGATTCCTATAATAGATAAGAAAGCTAAGGATCATAAAAAGCGAGAACGGAAATACTATGTCCCAACCTTAATCTCCTCTGTGACATTGAGGGGTGATGTGTCACCCCAATTCCCAATGGAGTTACCCTAAGGAACATAATAGTAGATTGGATATAAGAGACAGAATGGAATTGCGAATAAATGAAAGTGGAGTGGAATGTTAATGAAAGGATATTAAACATAAATGAAGACAGAATGGAATTGCGAGCATATAGAGTTTGATGTAAATGAGTGGAGTGAATTGACAGGAGCATGTGATACCAAGACAGATACACGAGGTGTATATAGTCCGTGGGCTGAGGGCATATACTTAAATAGGCAAGTAAAGGTGGAGTTGGGCTGAGCGGGCTGAAATGAATAGTCGGGTATGCTGGCATATGGTTCCTAACAGTTTCCCCCCCTTATGGCTAAGTCCCATGAGGCTATGGAAATGAAGTTCTAGAATGGCAGCCCCATTGGAGTTCAGGAATACGAAAGCGTATAAGAGTGGCTGTGAGGGAGTTTGGAGGATAACTATCATCAACATTGTAATGGATGACTCGTACATCATCCCCTCGTATATCTGCAAACTCATGGGCATGTACAGCTCACCCATCGTGTTTTATCTCAACAATCCTCATCCTGTCGATATTCCTACCCCTTCATCGTCTACCATTGAACACACTAGGATGCAACTCGAAGAAGATGCACAGGGTGCAATTGACATGAGGGTGCCATGGATCAAAGGCTTGCACTCAAAAAGTGCAAAGGTAAGTACACCTTCTTTCATGATTCAATGTTTTGCTTATCAAGTTGTTCCCTTTAGTATGCTTGCCTTGAAGTGCAAGGTGATGACACCGACAACCTTGTCATGTTCTATCGTGATGTGAGGATGGCCGAGGAGGATAAAGACACTCCTTGGATCAAGAGTCACAGATCGGATGTGCCGTGTGATCGATGTGTCAAACGTCATAACACTTGTCTGAGGAAGTGAGATGGTGAGTTGGATTTGGGTACATGTGTCTAGTATAGTGAGCAAGGTTTTGGATGCTCAATAAATGTGTGAGGTTGAGGGATGAGTAAGAGGAAAGGTAAAGGGAAGGGAAAGGCGAGAAGCAGTGAAGTTGAAGGAAGTCCAAGGAAGAAAAGGGAGAGGGAAGGTATGCCTGATAAGGTTTGTGATTTGGATGGGCCAGGACCTTTGAACAGGGTGAGAATCCAGCCCCAGGTGCATACCCCCTCTTCCAACCCAGCACTCCCACTCCCCAGCCCCCATCTCCCCCACCACCTCCTGAAACATTCATCTAATCACCTCCTTCTACGGTACCGACACTGCGCATAAGGGTGTCATCACCTATACCTCCATCTCCTTTACCACCACCACCTCCTCCTCCTCCTCCTACTCCTTCTCTACCACCCATGCCATCCCCCCCACCTCTTCCTTCATCACCTCCCATTGTCATCCCCCCTCCTCCCCCTGTGATCCCTGCACCTCCCCAGCCCTCCCCAGTCATTGCATTGACTGCCGCTCTGGTGGAGCTCAAACAGTCTGTGGACGACCTTTGTTGCAAAATAGCAGAGAACAAGCATGAAAATGCCGAGTTGTGGATCGCAAATCAAGAGTTGCAAGCTGAGGTGAGGAGCCTGTCTCTGCAGATAGGATATCAGAGGTCTGTCAGTGCAGACTTGGTGTAGGAGTCACCCAGTATGCAGGGTACTTGGGAGAATTGGGTGTTGGGGTCTGAAAAGCCAGAGAGTGCTTTTGATAAGGCTGAGGATGGAGAAATAGATTTATGATTGTAGAATAGGAGTGGTTGACTTAATTGTATTTTCTTTTGGATTGGACTTGAGCGTGAATTGAGTGAATGGTTTGGAATTAAGAGTTGAATTGGAATAAGGAATGATGGAAATGGAACTGAGAGTTGAACTTGAAAACGAAAAGGAGAAGCTGAATTGCGAGTTGGAATGAGTGAATCGGAATTGAGGTTTTTTTTTTTTTGAACTTGAAGATGGAATGAACTGAACTGAAATGTGAAGAGTGATAATGAACGGAATGAGCAAGAGTGAATGGAAGAGAAATTGTGAGGTGCTTATGGAATGGGTTATGGTCCAGGTTTGGATGGATATGACTTGTGAAAGTCTTGAACGAGTTCTGAAGTGTGGTTGAGTTCTGTTACGAGGAGCCATGAAGTTTCTTCATCTGTGCCTTTGTATCCTGCCCACCGTACTAAGTACAATAGCCTGCATGCCATACATCAATTATCGATTTTTGAGTCAAGGATCTCGGATATCTCAAATTCAGGTTCACCATCGATGATGACTGGGGGTGGAGGTGGTTGAATGGGATTAGGAATGGGATTAGGAGAGGCTGGCTTGAGCATTGAAATGTGGAATACAGGATGTACTGCGTTCATGTAGCCTGGGAGTTTCAGAGTAACTGAGTGAGTACTGGGATGTGCAATGATTTCAAATGGACCCAAAAATTTCTCAGCTAGCTTTTTTGTGGGATGGGTAGTCCTGAGGAATTTAGCTTTGATAAATGCAAGACTGCCAATAGGAAATTCTGGAGATGGAAGTCGTTTGGCATCTGCTGAGCTCTGGTACATTTGTTGAGCGTCGAGGATATTGGTTCAAAGCTGCTGATGCAATTCATCCAGGTCAACTACAAAGTCTTGCACTTGTCATGAAGTGAGGTCACATTCAGGATGAATGGTGAAATTGGGATGATAGCCTTTGTTGGCAAAGAAAGGCGAGACTCCAGTGGTGGCACTAGGAGCGTTGTTATAGGCGAATTCTGCAAGGGGTAGTAACGAAGCCCAACTGTCTTGTTGATAGTTGCAATAGATACGAAGGTACTATTCTAATGTCTGATTAGTGCATTCGGTCTGGCCATTGCCTTCTGGGTGATAGCCTGAGGTGAAATGCAACTTCATGTCAAGGGCTTTCCTAAGAGAATACCAGAAGTGGGACATGAATTCTGAGCCTCTATCTGAAGTGACATAGGAAGGAATGCCGTTTTTGGAGAATACGTGAAGCACGAAGAGTTCTGTGAGCTGAGCAGAAGTGATGGTAACAGAAGTGGGAATGAAGATAGACTGTTTGGAAAAGCGGTCGACGATGACTAGGATGGCCATGAATCCCAAGGATGTGGGGAGCTGTTTGATGAAGTCCATGGATATTGAGTTCCAGGGTTTTTCTGACACTGGAAGCTGCTTGAGTAATCCATAGGGCTTATGACATTGTGATTTATTCCACATACATGTTGTACAGGATTTGCAGTAGTCTTTGATGAATGACCTCATGCCAGGTCAATTGTAGTTGCATCTAACGAGGTCTATGGTTTTGTTAATTCCAAAGTGTCCAGAAAGAATGTGATCATGCTTATATTATAACACTTGATAGCATAAGTCTTGTGCCTCAGGAACGTAGATGTGATCGTCAAATAGTAACAGACAGTTGGAATTAGCCTGCCACTTCAGGTCATCATTATTTGTGAGGTGTTTCTGGGCTAAGGAGTTGGAAGGAAGATAATGTTTAATGTCGTTCGGGATATGCTCGGTGTCCATAAGAGTCGAGGCCCTCAGTATGGGTTCGATGATGCTCGTGGCTCAAAGGGATGCAGTCAACTGCTGTTGAGAGAAGATGGGTCAAAGGTTTTGGGGATTAATGGTGGCATAGTTGCTCATCCCCTCCTTAAGGTAGATATCCCATCATCTAGTGAGCGAATCAGGGTTAGTGCCCAAACAACTTGGTCTGAAACTAATGACAAGATTAAACTGGGAAAGGTATTCTGACCACCTAGCTTGATGTCTAGTCAACAACTTGGTCATGCAAAAGTACTCCAAGTTTTTATGATCAGTGATGACATTGACAGGGTTGCCGGAACCTTCTAAGTAATGATGCCAATTTTGAAAAGCTTTAAAAATCTTGAGCAGTTCTTTATTGTGAACGTCATAATTGAGTTCAGGGGAGGTGAAAGTTCAGGAATGAAATGCAACAGGATGAAGCTTGCCGTCTGGGGAGTGTTGAGAGAGTATAGCTGCTAAAGCATAATCTAATGCATCTGTCTCCACAATCAAGGGCAAATCAGGAGTCCAATGAGTTAAGATGAGGGCAGACGTGAATGCCAGTTTCAACTTTTTAAATGCATCTCTACACTCCTCACTCCAGTTCCATGCCAGACCTTTGTGAGTGAGTCGAGTAAGGGATGTCATAATGGAGGAATAATTGAAAATGAATTGTCGATAGAAGTTTGGAAATTCGAGGAATGATTGGATATCTTTGACTTGTCTTCTTGAGCATAGAGGTTGTGTTTGCGTAATCATCAAAGAACTTTGCAAATGTGTTCGATATGCGAGGATTCATCATTGGAATAGATGAGGATGTCATCCAAATAGACGATGGTGCAATTGTCTAATAGATTGCCAAAAATGTCGTTCATGAAGTGCTGAAATGCAGCAGGGGCATTAGAAAGACCGAAAGGCATGACAAGCCACTCAAAGGATCCATAGTGAGTCCTAAAGGCTGTCTTCCATTCGTCCCCTTTGGCAATTCGAACGAGATGATAGGCATGTCTGAGGTCAATTTTGGTGTATATACAAGCTTTCTTGGGGGCATCTAAGAGGTCAGAAATAAGGGGAAGTGGATAACAGTCCTTCTTCATAATTCTGTTTAGACTGCAAAAGTCTACCCAGAGTCGCAGGGAGCCATCCTTCTTGTGTACAAATAGTACTGGAGAGCCATGTTATGAACACAAGGGTCAAATGAAGCCAATGTTAAAGTGTTTGTTGATGAAATTGCATAGTGATTGGAGTTCGGATACTGAGAGGGAATAGATGGGGCCAAGAGGGGACGAAGTGCCATCCTAAAGGTTGATCTTGAGGTCGTAAGGTCTATGAGGTGCTAGTGTATTACCGCACTGTTTACTAAAGACATCAGCAAAGTCATGATAGAATTCTGGAACATGCTGTTTAATGCTATCCAGGTTGTTGGAGGAATCGACTGTAGTAGAGCCTCAAGCATATTTGTTGAGATCCACAAGGTCGAGTTAAAAGGCTTGTGAACCTTCTAGTTTGCAGACACAAACAAACACTTCTGCATTAACTAGGGCTATTCGTGGCGCCTCCAACTTTGGAGATGGTGACGGATTGCTTGAAAGCAAAGTGCTGGACTGTGCAGCAGCAGTTGAGGCCTGAGGTGTCAGAGTGGTGGTAGGTTCTGTAGCCTTGAAAGTTATACTGCCCAATACCCAGTCAATCGATGGATTGTAGCAGGTGAGCCAGTTGAAGCCAAGTACTGTGGAGCGACTGCCATCCAACAATGTTACATAGAAAGTAACATTCTGAATTTTGCTGGTCAGAAATTGGATAGGGATCATAGTGGTCTGAGTAATGACAGAGTTAGTAGAGCCGTCAAATAATTTCAATCAAATAGCAGGAACTGAATTAGTAGGCAAAGAGTATTTTTGCACAATTCGTGATTCAATAAAGCAGTCTGAAGAACCACAATCTAAGAGCATAATAAGAGGAAACTCAGAAATAAGAGAGCAAGTCAAATTAAGTATTAGAGAAGTTTTTGAAGTCTCAGAAGTAGAAGATATGCCAGAAATAGGAGAAAGGGTGTTCAAGAAGAGCATGTGAGAGAGGCTAATGCAATCCTCAGCTTGTGCAATTCTGAGGTTGCAGCTTATTTTTTCGACTCCATCACCGTGTTGTCTTTGGCATTGGTGTTGGACGTGCTTTCCTTAGTCACACATGCTTTCGTCGATTTTTTGTTGTTGTTGTTGTTTTTGTTGTTAGAAGAAGAAGTCGATGATGATTGGGAATTGGATTTGGGGCAGTCTTTGACCATGTAACCTTTTGAAGCACACAAGAGACAGAGTCCCACGTCGATTTGCCTTTGACATTCTTTGGGCAACTGCTTCCCATCTTTTCTGAGCTTGGATGAAATGTTGTTAGCATGGTTGTTATTGTTGGAAGACTTATCATTGCCGTTCTTCTTCCCCTCCTTCTTATTCTTGTTGTTGTTTGAGTCGTTAGAGTTGGAGGAAGACTGGTTGTTGTTGTTAGGGGTGGATTTGGACGAGGACCTGTTCGGCCTTGCAGGCATTCCAAAGTTGTCAACCTCCTTGCATTCCCGGTATCTGCTGTTGATCTCGAGTGAATATTGTCTGATTTCAGCGAGAGATTTGAATCAAGGGAAGTGAAGGAGGCTGTCCTTGATGTGTCTGGCCAACCCCTTGTATGCCACATATGCAAGGGTGGTGTCATTCTACTGGGTGCAAGTGGAGGCTCGGGAAAAATTGATGAAGTATCATGCTGCACGATGGGTGTCCTTCATGACTATCTTGCCGAGCTTGATTTCTGCTTGCACAGCATTGTTGAATGGACCAAAGTTGGTCTTGAGTTCTTGACAAAAGTCTTTCCAGACCTTAAGCCAGCTAGGCTCAGGTTGGATTTTGCCTAGAATAACAGGTTTGAAGTACTGAAGTGCGGGGCCTGTGAGGTATGAAATGGCATACTGGACCCTCAATGCATCCAACAAGAATGCAGATGGATGGTCTCGAAAGTTCAGTGTGGATTGTAACAAGAATGTGCAAAGCTTAGCTTGGTCGGTGCTATCATAAACCTCAGGCTTGCAAACCTTGGCATGATGGCCAGGGTTGGGATTGGATCTAGGGAGTGGTTAGGCTAATTGATTGATGAGTGCTTTGACAATTTTGTCTGTACTAGAAGTGGAAATAAGAGTCAGATTGGAATTAAAAGTTGGATTGGAAACATGAGTGGGGTTTGGATTTGAAACTTGAATAGGGTTCATATTTGCCTCGTCATCGTCATTATCGTCAATTGGCTCTTCTTTGTCATTGTCATTGCATTCAGGAGGAGCATTCCCACATGATGGGCCAGCTTTGCAAATTGAAGGTTGTTCTGACAGCCATCGAAGTGTGGACATCTCCTGTAACTGACTTGGGACTTCTACGATGAAGGGTAGATTACGAGTAGTTGATCAAGTATTCATGATGGTCGTAATATGCAAAGATGATATGCAAAAAGACGTGCAATCAGGTGTAGAAGTCAGATAATACTGTTACAATGTGAAGGAATAATGTAATCATAATTAAATGTAATATCTCCCAAAGGTAAACAATGGTGAGGTTTAGAGTAGGGCACAGCTTCGACTTGTATGTTTCACCCACCAGATCGCACTGGTCCCTAATTTTGGAAAAGCGAGACAAAAAGAAATAGCTTAGTCGAAATCAAAGTCGATTATCTGACTGAAGACTGAACTACTAAATGTACAATATCTTTATACTACTTTCAAATCTACGAGGAGTCTACTAGATTCCTATAATAGATAAGAAAGCCGAGGATCGTGAAAAGAAAGAATGGAAATACTATGTCCCAATCTTGATCTCCTCCATGATATTGAGGGGTGACGTGTCACCCCAATTCCCAATGGAGTTACCCTAAGGAATATAATAGTAGATTGGATATAAGAGACAGAACAGAATTGTGAATAAATGAAAGTGGAGCAGAACGTAAATGAAAGGATATTTGTTGGCATAAGCAAATCAGATTTTTTACGACTTTTACGAAACTTACAATTTTCACGAGTATATCACGATTTATTCATGAAGGCTGAAACTTTATGAGCCGAGTCAAGTTTATCAAGTTGCAATATGTGTACACATACATTTTTGGAGCCTTTTATTACTGAGTCAAGTTGAGTTGAGTCAAGAGGCAACTGTATATTGTTGCCTAATATGTGCACAAGATCGATCTAGTTATTCTTGAGTTTTTCATCATTTTTCCAAATTTACTGCAGTCATTTTTGAGTTCTGCTTGTGTTCCATTCCAGTATGGAACGTACCGAACCTCTGGTTTCAGCATCTACATGCCCATAACGGGAAGGAGTACCGTTATTAAAGTAGTGTACTATTCGAAGCCAGTTAACGAATAGTATAGTACTTTACATCCATTCAGCTAAGTTCGATTGTTTATGATTGAAGAAGAACAAATCCATTTATTCTATCTACGACCTTAATTTTATCTTCGAAATGCGAAGCGCTCATGTCGTCGAGCGTTCCTATCGAGACCGGAAGGAGTCTGGCCAACTTTATTCTGTTTCAACAATGTTTGCTTTTCGAACCCACCATTATTCCGTACGTTCTCTATTGTTTCCATTTGTTTAAAATTGTGTAAATGCTGTATAAAATTGTCTTGAGTGTTTGTCATATTGTTTCAACCCCTCCTGTATTTTTGGTTTTCATGTGATTATCTCATCCCTATCCTTCACAATCTTATAGTATGCTATGTAAAATAAATTAGTTAATAAATCTATCTCTTAACCACAATCCAAAAAGCATAAAAAAACAAAAATAAAAACAAATCTTATCACTGCAGACAAACTTGCAGTCAAATCTTCTATTTTACTCTCAGGCTCTTTTTCGAATAATATTAAATGTAAATGAAGACAGAATGGAATTGCAAGCATATGGAGTTTGACGTAAATGAGTGGAGTGAATTGACAGGAGCATGTGATGCCAAGAGAGATACACAAGGTGTATATAGTCCATGGGCTGAGGGTGTATAGTTGAATAGGCAAGTAAAGGTGGAGTTGGGCTGAGCAGGCTGAGATGAATAGTCAGGTATGTCGGTGCATGGTTTCTAACAATACCCATTGTTCACCAGTCAAAACTTTCCCTAACCCTTATCAATAAACACCATTGAATTCCCATTTCTTTATCTAACCAATTGACTTAACTCCACTTGCCATTTCCCAAAATGGAAGTGCATCAAGATCCTGCTCAAGATCCTGTTCAGATCCTGTAGCAGCTTGGTCACTAAGTTCACTTAGCCCCTTCTACTTTCATTCCCTTATTCTTTTGATTGGAGATCCTTTCCCCATTTGGTTTCCCCTTGTTCTTGGTCACTAAGTTTTACTGAAATTTGAAATATGTACTAGTATATAATACACATGTAAAGTAGAAGTTTGGTAGTCTGATAATCAACTTAGAATTTGACCAAGGCATTCCTTGCTTAGTCTCCACAGCCTCACTCCACTCCAAACCTCTGTCCAAAGTTAGGGATACAATGAGATTTGGAAGGTGCACCATATAAGCTGAAGCCAAGCCCTATTCTGAACCTCTGCAAAGTTTTAACCTCACCAAGATATAAACTTAAGAACCTCATCACTCCCATTCTTAACAGTATTATCAGACTCACACTCTAAATCTTATTATTAACATATCTACAATGACCACTTGTTCCAGTGCATGTGCCATAAGGCAAAATGCCATTCTAGGATCCTTGATGAACCAACTACAGGCAATCTCAGAATGACAACAACTCTCAGAACAACTGGAGGATGTCAGATCCATCTATACCCTTGATGCTGGAGAAGTTCCTCCCAGTGGAGATGGAGGACAAGGCACTCCTCTACCACCTGATCGTGATGATAATCACCCATCCAACGACAACACTCAAAGCGATAATGTTCACAGCCTCAATGACGGTGAGCTCATAAAAAGAGCACTTCTGCATATGGTGCAATCCCAGCCCCCCAACTCAAATTCTCAAGCCAAGGTTCAGGACCCCAAGGTTTACAATAGCATGGACCAAGCTAAGCTCCGTACATTCTTTCTTCAATGTATGCTGAACTTCTAAGACTGCCCAACCACTTTTAAATTGGATGCATCAAGGATTCAGTATGCCATCTTGTACCTCTCGAGCCCAGCCCTCCAATACTTCGAACCAGCCATCCTTAGCAAGATCCTTCCAGAGCCCTCATGGCTCACCAATTGGAGAGATCTACTCTGAACTCGAAGTAAACTTTGGACCGTTCAATAATGCTGTGCAAGCAGAAATTGAACTCAAAAAAATAGTCATAAAAGAACATCATAGAGTGTTAAATCCGCGTGTCGGCGCTTAGCTAGAGGCTTCCAGGAGGGCTTCCGGAGGGTTCCAAATGATTTCTGAAGGGGGGTTCGTACTCCGGGGACAGAGGGACTAAGGGTCGCGGACTCGGGATCGGAATCGGAATGAGGATGGAAAGTCGGGAAGCGCCGGGGGTCTTGGAACTGTTCTCGATATAGGGTGATACGAGTGGTTTGAGGTCGCAGGGACTTGGCTTCAACTTATGTGTTGCACCCTCCTCAATCATCTGTCCCTAATTTCGGAGAGTTGGAAAGTTTACTGGAACTTAATCGGAAACTACGATGCAGAATTAAGTTGATATTCATACTGGCAAATAGTCCAGTCGACTGGTGACTTATATACATGTATCTAGTCTTGTACTATCTTTTACCAAGTAAAGACAAGGGGGGAAGAGAGTACAAGGGGCAATATAAAACAAAGAACAAAGGAGTGAGGTATGCGATGATCCTGCGTGTCGTCTATCAAGGGAGCGGAACCTTGACTTCAGAATCTTCGGAGGTTCGGAAACATGGAACCTCGGAATGATGCATCGGAAATCCGGAAATCGGTTATTCAGACTTTGAGCGATTGGAAAGGTCCCGGAAACGGTGCGGGTGGTTGTGGGGTTTAATGTGGGTTTATTTGGTGGCATGGGCCATAACATAGAGCCATATAGTACTTCATCGACTTCACCCAGGCATCACCCACACTCAGTAGAACAATGCTCCCCTTGCTCATGTAGCATATAACGGTCTGGCCAAGAGAATCAAGGACAGCCTCCTACATATCCCCCACTTCAAGTCCCTTGCTGAGCTTTGATAGTTTGCATTGGAAATTGACAGTAGATATTAGGAACACAAGGAGTATAAGAACCTCATGAATCCCAACCAAGGTTCGACTTCAAACTCATTCAATTGGCAAGCTTCCAATAAGTCTAACAACCAGTCCTCCAACAACTCCAACAACCAACAGGGCAATAAAGGGACTAACAACAACAACAGCAGCAGCAGCAACTTGAAGCCTGATCTTTTGTCAAATCTTGGGAAAGATGCCAGAGAAATGCCAGAGAAGAATCGATCAAGGTCTCTGCCTCCTGTGTGCCTCAAAAGGGCACATGGTCAAGGACTGCCTGAAAGCCACTTCAAAGGCAGGCAATTCCTCGAACACCAAAGCTTATGCTACCAAGACAGGCACCAAGACCGAGGCCAAAGACACCCAGCCATGGAATCAAAAAATAGAGAGCAACCTCAGCACCATGTGAACCAAGGATTGTGGTGACCTTGCTCACATACTCATCTTGAATGCCATTTCCACTCCCTTGAAAAATTCTTTAGTACTTAATCTGTTCTGTTTACATACATCTAAAATCCCATTGTTAAGTACATGCTACCGAGCATCAGTTCACTTGGCAGTACTGACCGAATGCTAAATATTTCATTCCACACACAGGTGACCAAGTCATTACAAGTCACTTAGTACATCAGTCTTGGCTTGGTACATTCATCATCCACATTTTCTCCCATTCAACATCCACTATTTCCTGATGAGATTATGAGCAAATACAGTAGGATTTAAGAATTCTTTAGGCAGCTAGTTTATTTATCTCCTCAGTATAGTCAATAACTAAGATGTATATTCGAAAATATACCTAGTTTATTTATCTTACAAAAGAAATAAAAGAAGAATTAGCCCTGAGGCTTTGTACATAATATTA
>QLPI01052094.1:0-44679 GCA_003314275.1 Chroogomphus rutilus
ATGCGAAGATTAAATTGAGTAGAGCCATTGTGTATGCGTTATGTGTTAACCTGTGAGTATTGTGTGAGTATTGACAACCAACATTCCCCCTTTTATATTGGAGGGCGCCGTCAATAGATCCATGCACAGGGTGTATAGGAAGGCATTTCCCCTAGAGCGAAGGGACATGTCCCCACTTCATGCCCTGAAACGAGATGTGATCCTCTTACACGGAGCGCTGAATTGGAGTTCAGGGGTACAAATCGTTGAACAGGTTGTATGGTACTTATAAATGTTGCTCCGTGGATAACTTCCCTATAGGTAATTCAAGTAAATGCACAGCTGTGTTTTAAGCAGACCGTACATACTAGATCTCCACCTTCTCACATCTCTGAGAGTCTTGAAATCAGCTCGGGTTGCTTCAACTAAACAATCTAGCGCTTATTCCACATTGCCAAGTCATATACCGGTGCTCGATGCATACAGGGGGGGGTTCGTAAGATCTTGAATCTCCTTAACCATAAGATTTGACCCCTTGAAGGAACTCCAAAGCAGACGCTGGCGGTACAAGCGCCATGTCCTTGTGTGCTTAACTGTCCAGGCCAGCAACTTCGGCACGAACGCTTATCAAACTAGTGTTTCATCGAAATTCTGACCCGGTGCGCCATTTTGAGACTGCTCTCATTTTCTCCAAGAGAAGTCTTGGGAAGGGCGGAGAGATCCTGAACCTCAGAGTTTTCTTCTGTTGCAAACACGATCGCTGCAAAGTAACCTCGTATCACAAATATAATGGTAATAATAATAATAATGATAAACGGATGAACCTATCAATGGACCTATAATCATTTCTGTTAGTTTAGTGGTTAATGTTCTTCTCACAACTAAAGCTTGACATACACATTATCATCTGAGAAGGCTGGTGTTAGGATCTTGCTGTAAGGGGAACCGCCTCTAGAGGCGCGCTTGAGGAGGTCAAACGAGTGGTCATGGACTCAGTAAGTGTGGATGATAGCAGAGTAACGCAACTGCCATGGACACGTGGGACCCGCGGATGGAGACCGTCAGGTTGCGGGCACGATGCGGTTATGGAAGCCGGCAGACACACGCACGACCCGCGGATGAAGACCGCAGGGTTGCCGGCGCGACTCACTCGCGGATGGACGCTGACGAACGACACGTGGGCCCCGTCACGCCGTAGAGGCGGTCGTCATACCACCCGAGTAGGCCCTAGATGTTGCGACCTGGTCCGCGGCCCACAATTCCCAAGCCGAAATCTTGAAGTTCCAATACCTGAGGCTCACAAGGCGCAAGGATTTAGGGCTAACTTTGTGGACAGACAAACCCTCATAGTCATTGAAGGTGTCGGAGAGGCACGACTCTTTGGCGTACAGATTGACCAGGAACTACGTTCGCATCAACATGTCCAGGAGGCGGTTCAGGCCTCCTCCTTGCCGTGAACCGGGTCACACGGCATTCCTTCGGCCTTCCCGAACAGCATGTCCGGCGTCTCTATATATTTATGGTGCTTCCCAAGTTCGAATATGCCCTCCCAGTATGGTACACCCCGGTGCACGAGAGCCCCAACACAGGAAGGCGGACCGGACCGGCTCAATAGGACACACCAAAATCATGGATGAGGTTCAGAGTGGGAAAACTGATCACAGGGGCCTTCAGATCGACAGCCACTGACATCCTAGAGCTTCACTCCTGGATCCCACCGACCCAGATACTCCCGGACGACGCCTGTCATCGCAAGGCGCTCAGACTAGCGACACTGCCCAGACCCCACCCCCTCTATAAAGCAGTGAAACGTAGCTCAAGGAGACGCCCCAGATCGCGTCCATCTGCAATCCACAACCTCCTCTGGCGTTACAAGATTCGCCCAGACACCATAGAGGCAGTGGACTCGACCAGACATCACCCCAGCTGGCGCCTTCAATTTACCGCGCACATTTCTGACAGCAAACCAGCGGCAGCCAGTACTTTGAGGACGACGTTGGACGACGTCCAAATCTTCTCAGACGGATCAGGACTCAAAGGCAGCATCGGTGCGGCGGCTGTCACCCTTCAAGTTGGGCAGGCCCTTCGATACAGGCTAGGCAAAGACTCTAAACACACAGTCTCCAAAGGAGAAATCGTCGGCATTATTCTGGCACTAACGCTACTGGAAATCCATCAAACTGCTAGATCTGCCCTAACTGCCCTCGACAATCAAGCCGTCATCCAGGCCCCGCAGAACAACAGGACCCAGCCAGCACAATACCTAATAGGCGTAGTCCACACGCTTATCCGGCGGCTGAAACGTCAACGCTGTAATCTGAACATCCACTTAAAGTGGGTTCCGGGCCACATGGAAATCGAAGGAAACGAGCTGGTCGACGAGCATGCAAAGAGAGCGCCGGAGGGGACGTCTCCCGCACCGACGACCTTCCAGAGCTACTCAGACAGCGCCTTCCTATAAGTATTGTAGCCTTGAAGGCCAACCGGAAGAAGTCTGTCCTCCAGCGCTGGAGGAGGGTTGGTCAAAATCGCCGATATGCCAAAATGTCCCAAATCGACTCGAAACTGCCGAACCATCAGTTCTATAAGACGTTGAGCTCCCTGACCCGTAGAGCGACTAGCATCCTCACACAACTGGGCACCGGTCATGTGTCCCTCAACTCATTCCTTAAGAAGATAAAATTCTGGGACACAGCCCTATGCAAACAATGCCGCCAGCCGGAGACCGTAGTGCACTACCTCAAATACTGCAAACAATACACAGAGCAGCACAACCAGCTCAGACACAATGCAGGAAAGGCCAGCCACTCCATTCATCGGCTGTTGGGAGAACCCAATATTATCCCTGCTACCCTGCACTATATACAATGCACATGCCGCTTCGACAAATACACCGACATAGCACCCCGTAGCGAATGAACAACCCCTAAACACCTACTCCAACCTTTATCGGCTCTCGTTTTCTGCCGGTCCCCCTATCTGTGAGGGATTGGCCCTCTTGTGCCTCCCCGGCCAATGATCATGCACCCCAGTCTTTCTAATATGTTCCCTCCCTTCTGATACTTAGACACTCTGCCATAGCCATTGTATCTTGTAGCAGTAGTGCACCATAAGCGCCTAGCGCTTAGAGCAC
The DNA here is from genome assembly GCA_003314275.1 of Chroogomphus rutilus. Lineage (NCBI taxonomy): Eukaryota > Fungi > Basidiomycota > Agaricomycetes > Boletales > Gomphidiaceae > Chroogomphus > Chroogomphus rutilus. The sequence goes on from QLPI01052094.1 coordinate 3,113, forward strand.
TATAATTGCTCTCTCCCTCCCTCCCTCTCTCCTAGATGTTGCGGGCGTCAACCGGTTGATTCATGGGAGTCGGTACCTGATTTTCAAATGATAAATCAAGGTTACTGGAAATATTCTGGTTCTCTTTCAGTAAATAATAGATTACCATGGAATCTGCAAAATAATGTATGGTTTGCTCATTCTGACAGGAATAGTAGACATGCGATTGATAAGGGAAGGTTCAGAGCTACTTATAGGAATATGGAGTGACGATGGAAGGCTTTGCATTTGTTATTTGAAAGGCAGCGGTGCTACTTGTCTTCATATAACTATGCCATGAACAAATAAAAATGAGATGGACATAGAGTCGATGAGCTGCTCAGCAGTATCACAAACTGGATTGTAATATCAGTATGGTACGACAGAAGTAATCATAATTCACATTGCAAGAATTGCTTTGTTGAATTTGGACTAAGACCACCATTTGAAACAAGCTATGAGTAGCATGATACCAGCATACTGATCCACAGGCTATGAATGCCTCCAAGTAAGGTACTAATGCCCTGACCCCTGTGAATCCATGGCTAAGGATTTGCTCATGATGTTTGGGCCATAACAATATTACAGGCAGGTGTCAAAGATTAGAACCATGTCTAATATTATCTTAGTAAACTCACAATCAGCAACTTAATCTATGCATTTATATTTGCTCCTGCATTATCATGTTCTGGTGGAGGCATCACCTCTATCAGCAGACCTTGTCAACTCAACACCTTCATCTTGTCAAGACCTTGATACCGAGCTCCGGTACACTCGGTAATACCGACCGACCACCCGTCCTCCACCCATATTATTCTCACTATCACATGGGCTCAGCTTGGTACATCTGGTACACTGTCTAGGCTTCTTCTTCTATCCTATCTGTCTCGTCTTTCATTATCCTTCCATCCCTTCACCCATTCCCCCTGAACAACATGATGGCCACTGCCTATTGTTTTATCTTCGGTTGTCCTCTATTGTTCTATTCTCACCCACCACTTCATTATCTTATTCTCAGCCATACTCCATTATTCTAATCCCGCTTACATTCCTTATTCTATTTCTGATCACTGTGGACAATGCCTCCATGTGGTTTTTCGTATCTTATTGTTTTCCATTCCTTACACCACCCTTTTCCACATCTTGCTTCTTAACCTATATAAGTAGTGGGATGTATGTAGATAGTTCCTCACTCAGAATATCAAATTGGTTTGCACCCCTTTGCCCATCTTCCTCATCTAAAGTCCTTCGTTCAAGCCGACGCCCTCGGCACCCTCACAAGACTTCTTACTGTCCAAATTAGTGGCAAGCACGGAACAGCAGGGCACAACGCACGAGCATGTTGAAGCCTAGCCACTCCAAAATGGTTTGCAGGACTTAACCGATATTTCGGCATTACCGAATCCTAACACATCTCCACTTTCCCCTCAACCTTCTCTCACTACCAAGGAGTGTAATATCAGAAGTCATTCCCTCCAATCTACAGTCCACATCTTCATCGAGGGGGATACACCAAGACTGAAAACAAATGACCTTCAGTGAGCATGCTTGCTGGTTCACAATGTTAGACTCCAAACAAATTGACATTTTCTACTGCAGGTGCAAGGGATGATATAAATATATCAACCCACCAACAGTACATGTAGTAATCACATTCAGCCTTTGCATCCATCCTGCAGATGTCACATTATTCCATAGTTGAAGCACCTGATGGTGAGCATTTGATGGTTTCTTGCATAATCATACTTTGCAGCATTGGGGATCCATGATAAGTTCATGAAACTGTAGGTAAATGAGCAACTTGTACAGTAGTTCAGAGAACTTTTTTAGAGCAATCTAATTGAATATTCTCCAGTGAAATAAAAAGAAAATAAGTTGCTAATTTACATTAGAATATACATTAGGCTCACCTCCTCAGTGAATGTCAACCACTGAGGAGGAAGGCATACGTGGGTGGTGTTTCACCTGCATATAACTATGAGCCAGCCCCTAAGCACTAGCTTGGTGAGGGGCCAACCTACCGGTCCCTATCCTGGGAGCCGGCCACACACATCACGCTGAGCAGAAGCAAATCCACACACATGCATCAGTATTATACAGAGTAGAATAGAAATAACTCGCTCAATAATGAGCATAAACATACAAAATTTTCAGAAAAATATAAAATTCAAAAGCATACAGGTTGACACCAAAATCACCAGGAAATGAGACAATAATGTGTTTGACCTCTCTAGGGGTAGAATGTAAATATACACCCTACAGAAATCAGGCATAAAAAATGTTGATATAATTATCATCAGTAGGCTAAAGATCAAGAACTGAATGAATTGGAGATAGTTCATGTCTAAACAAGGAGGCAATGGTAACCATGGAGAGCAGATTTTGAAGAAGGGCCACAGTGGCAATCTTCTCTTGAGGACCTTTCCTCCTCGCTGACCAGATTGTGGAACACCTATGTCTTGATCAGAACAGGAGCCTGACAAGAGCATGTCAATTGTGTCAGGCATGTCCCTATGAGTGATATATTACACCAATGCTCATTTGAATAATCCATCCCACTGTTCAAAACTTTTGAACTGACTTCAGTGGGCTATGAAGTGGTGGGTAGAAATTATACATGCCTCTTCTCAATCTCTAACATTAATTAATATCAAATGAGTCAAGTATGAGAACAGCTTAGGAGGAATCAGAAAATTTAGGAGAGCAGAAATATTTTTTCAGCATTATATGATTTATTGGAAAGCAAATTAGGGCTGAACAGTATTAATATCTACAATAACAACCTGGCCTGAACTATATCCAAAACATAATTTGGATTTAGAGAATGAATATGGGTAAAACCCATGAAACTCAAGAGGGAAATAGTAAGTTATGAATGAAGGGTCTGCAAAAATTCAGTATACATGGGTTGCTGAGGAGGACATGGTGGCACTAGCCAAAGTACCTCTTGGGTCACTGTGGTCAGAACAAAATCCTTGCCCTGGTTTGCCATAAGTACACTTGGCCAGGCCTGTGTACTTTGGTCATCAAATTCTGCATATCCTGCATGACATTTATGCATTTGAAATCACAGTAACACGGACCCTACAGCTTTTTGAAGCAACTACCCATCCATGAGTGACCCTGGACCTCCATTTCCATGGACTTCATCAAACAACTCCCTCTATGCCCAGGATTCACTTCCATCTTGGTAATAGTTTGTAGACTCACCAAGCAATGCAGCTTCATTCCTATGGTTGACATGATTGCTTTGGCCAAACTGGCTAAACTGTTTGTGCTTTATGTCTTCTCAAAACATGGTGTAACATCTGACTCTGGAAGTGAATTCATTTCTCACTTCTTCAGGTCACTTGGTAAAGCCCTAGACATGTTCTTACACTTCACTTCAGGTTACCATCCCAAAGCCAATGGCCAGACCAACTATGTAAATCAACCCCTGGAACAATACCTTCAAGTCTATTGCAACTATCAGCAGGACAACTAGTCTGAACTATTATCACTAGCTGACTTTGCTTACAACAACACCCTGAACACTATTATGGGCATCTCTCCCTTCTTTACTAACAAGGGAAATCATCTGAAAATCACTGTATACCCTGAATGTTGGAGAAATGCTAAATATGTCTATTAATAGAGGCATTAGTTACCCATCTAGTTACCCATCACTGTGCCATGTCCCCTGAGTGTTTAAGTGACTACTATAACTAGCACGTTTGTATTGTAGTAGAAACTTACTGGTAAATAGCCCAGCCACTCTGTTGATGAGTGCCTCGTTTTAGTGGCCAATGAGCCCAATGTCTTGTTCTGTTGAGTTTCTATCTGCTTTCCTATTCCTCTCTCCCACATGCTTCTAGAGATTGAGAGTCTCAGTCTTTCTGACTGAGCAGCTTGTCAACTTGTATTACAACTACTTATGACACCCTTACATTCTTGCACCTCTCACTCAGTGCACACATCATCAATGTTGGCAACACCTCTCATACTGCACCACATCACACACTGGCCGCCAATATAGCCGCCATCGCTCACCTTCACATTCATTGCAGCATGAACCTATTTTGAAGGGGTGCATCGCTACCTTGAGGAACTAGGACCCATACCTCAAGTCATCCTGACAATCCCACTCGCCCATGGTTATAACATCAACCTCTTCCCCTAGCTGCATATACCAGTTTTCAAGGGGTGTGCACCTGACTTCAAGGGGTGCCCCCATACTTTTGATAGCATTGCACCACTCACACATGTCAAGCTTCGGGTACTGATGGACTTCGGTACTGCCAAGGGGTGCTGTCGAAGGATCGGGTGGACTATGGCCAAGTCCTGCAGGCCAAGAGTAGTGGCGTTGGCTTCAACGTACTCGTACATTGCGCCCTACTTGCCGTGCATGCCACTGATTTTTTTTTGCAACAGACAGGTACTCGGGAGGATGCTGGTGATGCTGGCCCGAGTCAAGGACTTTACAGAGGGGAAGAAGGTAGAAGGGCCTAAGCCTAGTCGATACCCAGAATGAGGAAATATGTACATGCATGTCCTACTTATATAGGTTAAGAAGCAACATGTGGAATAAGGAATGTGGAACAACAAGGTATGCAGAGCATGTGGTTATTGTCCACAACGAGTAAAATTAGAATGAAGGAATGTAAACGGGCATAGAACTATAAAGGATAGGATAATAGGAATGTGGCTGAGGGTAGAACAATAGGAAGTGCCCAATTATAAAACAAGGGCTGTAACCGAGGATAACACAAGGGCAGGAAGTCCCGAGGTGAGGCAGACCGAAGGGTGAGGACAAGGAGTGTGGATGGTGGATGTACCGAGCCGAGACCAGCATACCAAGTGTTATGCATGTGGCATGGGCACTTGGTCGTGGATATAGAATGGTTGCTCAGTCGGCATTGCCGAGTGGATGGTTCTCGGTACGTGTACTTGACAACACATCTCCCACTTGTCATGTCATTTTGGCACTGTTTGCACATCATTCCCTCACACCATTCTCTCCATCGCTCACCCATCACAATGCATCATCCCATCATTCTCATCGCATGTTGTGCATCTTATACACCATCACCACATGTCATCCAAATCATCACATCATTTTTGCCACACGTTGTCACACCATTTGCATATCATTCCACTTGCATCATTCTCGCCATGCTCAATCATCACACTGCTCATGTGCCATACATATGTCGCTTCATTGTGTTCATGCACCATTCATTTGTGCATCGTCCATTTGTGCTTCTTGTGCACCACTCATCCATGCCATTTGTGCACCATCCATTTCCACTTATGCACCATTTATTCACACTTCTCATGCATCGCTTGTTTGTCCTCATTTGTGCACCATCCATTTGCACTTCTCATGCACCATTCATTCACACTTCTCATGCATCGCTTGTTTGTCCTCATTTGTGCACCATCCATATGTGCCATGTCATTCACACACCATCACTTGTGTTTATTGGTGTTTCATGGTGCAAGCCCTAGCACTCTCTCATCACTCGGAGTACATATGGCTTGAAGGGGTGTGTTGGAGAAATGCTAAATATTTCTATTAATAGAGGCATTAGTTACCTGTCTAGTTACCCATCACTGTGGTATATCCCCTGAGCATTTAAGTGAATACTATAACTAGCACATTTGTATTGTAGTAGAAACTTACTAGTAAATAGCCCAGCCACTCTGTTGATGAGTGCCCTGTTTTAGTGGCCAATGAGCCCAATGTCTTGTTCCATTGAGTTTCTATTTGTTTTCCTATTCCTCTCTCCCACATGCTTCTAGACTGAACACAATCTCACTTCCTCTGAGTTTGCCATGTACTTAGGCCAACTTTACAACACCTTGAAAGAGCAAATTAGCCATGCTCAATCTCAGTATTAATACTTGGCTAATGTCCAAAGGCTCCTCACTCCTAAGTTTGCAATTAGATCCTCAGCATTTGTCACAGCACAGTTCTTCTGCACCACTTAGCCTTCTGAGGAGCTGACAGAGAAGTATCTCAGCCCCTTCAAGGCTCTCCCTTGAGTTAGTAGCCACTCTTACACTCTTCGGTTGCCCAACAACATGCAGGTAGTGCATCTGGTCTTCCATGTCTCTATGCTCAAACCTGTAACTCTCAATTATATACCCCCCCTAACCAAGTCCAGCTGCCTCCTCTGCCTGTCAAAATCAATGGCAAAATCATGTATCAGATAGACAAAATCCTTGACTCAAAGGTAGATTGATGCTGAAGACCCTGTAACCTCCTCTTGTTAAAGCATGCAAGTGGTGAGGTTCTTAAGTTTATATCTTGGCAAGGTTGAAACTTTGCAGAGGTTCAGAGGAGGGCGTGGCTTCAGCTTATATGCTGTGCCTTCCAAATCTCATTGTATCCCTAACTTTGGACAGAGTTTCAGAGTGGAGCAAGGTTATAGAAACCCTTTGGTGGAAGCTCAGAGACTGAGTGAGGATTGCCTGGTTGATTTCTAAGTTGATTATCAGACTACCAAATTTCTACTATACATGTGTATTATATACTGATAAGTATTTCAAATTTCAGTAAAACTTAGCAACTGAGAACAAGGGGAAATGCAAATGGGGAAAGGATCTCCAATCAAAAGAACAAGGGAATGAAAGTACAAGGGGGGGAGCAAACTTAGTAACCAAGCTACTCTGGGATCTGAACAGGATCTTGAGCAAGATCTTGGTCACTTCTGTTTCATAAAATAGAAAGCAGATTTGAGTTTATCGGCAAGATAAAGGAACAGAAATTAAAGGTGTTTATCAATAAGGTTGGGTAAAGTTTCAACAGATAAACAATGGGCATGATGTCTGGTCAGAGGGCATGGTTTCTAATCAGAGAGCTGAGGATTGGCAATGTTTTAAGGGTAAACATACAAATGGGCTTTACTGAGAATGAGGAGACAACCATGTGTAACAAGTGGGCTTTTCCTAGAAAGGAAATCTTGTCCTCGTGTTTGAACAGAAATGTCTTTGGTGAGGTCATGACACCTCTACCTGGTCTGTTGGGTTGGTTATGAAGGCACTGATGATGAGACATATTGGTTACTTGCTACCAAACTCAGTTATGCTTCTAAGATTGTCATGGAATTCCACTCTGCTTATCCTGCTAAGCCAGGGCCATGTATCAAGTCCACAACACCATGCTCTGATTTAGTCAGCAGTACCGACCGACCGACCCTTACCCGTATCATCCCTCACTGGTGAGCAGTCTCAGCTCAGCACATTCGGGTCATCATTTAGTTCATTATCCCTACCCCACCCTTCTATTCTTTATTATTATTCTATTCACCATCCTTCCCTCTGCCTGTTTACCCTTGGAACATTCACTATTCAATTATCACTTGGTTGCAGCCCTATTGTTTTATATTTGGCCACCCTCTATTGTTCTATTTTCCCTCACACTCCTACTTGTTTATTATCGGTCATATTTCATTGTCCTACTCTCGTTTATGCCGTATTGTTCTATTCTATATCACTGTGGATAATATCTCCACATGGTCTCCATACCTTATTCTTTTCTCCATGTCTTATGCCACCCTTATTCCACATTCCTCCTCTTAGCCTATATAAGTAGTGAATGCATGTACATAGTTCCTCAGTCTGAGTATCAACTAGGTTTATGCCTTCCTGCTTTCCTCCCTCTGTTCAGAAGTCCCCACTCGGGCCAACACTCTGGGCATCCTCTCGAGCATCTCTTCCACTACAAATTAGTGGCATGCATAGGAGGCAGGGCGCAATGCACAAGCACATTGAAGCCAAGCCACCCTGACTGGCCTGCAGGACTTGGCCAGTTCCCGACCATACCTTCGGTATCACCAAGGCCTGACACCATGATCCCCTTCATGCAAACCTGGTTCCCATATTCTTTTGTACTTGTATGGTCTCTTTTATTAGTTATTAATGGTCATTCTATATAAAGGACTCTATTCTATGTCTCTTGATCTGCTACCAAAATACTCATCTCAGCTTCTCTGTTTCATTTTCAGTCTCTTCTTTTCTCTCTATGTTTGTTTCAACCAAACCAAGATATCCTGATTCTCAGTACATCTCACTTGTCTTTCTCTCTCTCTTAATTTCTTTCTGTCAGCATTCTCTTTAGGTCTTTGCATTGTTTGGTCTCAACCAAAATAAATAAAAATCAAACAAACATACAGTATAGTAGACTTCCTTGATACAAATTGATTTTCCAAGGTCTATTCTCATTCCAGTGATACAGTGTTTTTTACAAAGAATATACTATATATAAGCAACATTTAAGTCAAACTACATAAGAGAGGGAGAAGAATTGCATTCAAGAGGAATTTATCTTCATCTAAAATTTACTCAATTTTGATACATATAATCTTAAATCAGTGATTGCTCAATTTTTCTGAGAGGTTTTGTCATAAGGTGTTCACATTAGGGAAGCTATTTATCCTCTATTGCTAATTACAAAAACTCCAAGTGGGATTTGACCTAAATTGATCTTAATCTGACCACAAAGATATTGGGGCTACCAAAGTGTGACATGCAACATGCTAATAATACAAAGAAATGGATGACTAATCACACTGGGCCACAAATTCCACACATGTGTCAAGCTTTGGTTACTGACGGACTTCGGTACTTGTCAAGCACCGGACATACTGACAGGCCTCGGGAAAGCCGAAGGGGTTGGACGGGTAAAGGCCAAGTCCTGCAGGCTAGAAGTAGTGGCATGGCTTCAACGTGCTCGTGTGTTGCACCCTACTTCCCATGCGTGCCACTGATTTGGGACAGAGGGATACCTGGGAGAGTGCCGAGAATGTCGGCCCAGGTAAAGGACTTGGGACAGGAGGAGGGAGGACAAGAAGGCGTAAACCTAGTTGATTTCCAGAACAAAGAACCATCTACATACATTGGCTACTTATATAGGCTAATAAGTGAGATGTGGAACAGAGTGGCACAAGGAATGGAGAACAATAAGGTATGAAGAATCATGTGGAGGTATTGTCCACAATGATCAAGAATAGAACAAGGAATGTGGACAACAAATAGAACAATAAAGTATGGCCGAGGACAAAAGAGTGAGTGAGAATAGAACAATGGGAGTGGCCAAACATAAAACAATGGTGCCACTGCTGAGTGACAACAAAGAGTGAATATCCTGAGGGTAAACAGGCACAGGGAAGGACAGGGAATGAATGAATGACAATGAATAGGGAGGGTGAGATGAGGAAAGTGAACCAAACGATAAACCGAATGTACCAAGCCGAGGCCACATATGATATGGGTAAGGGTCGGCTGGTCGGTACTGCCGAGTAAATCAGAGCTTGGTATCGGGGGCTTGACAGTACTGCCAAGGGTTGTTGGCGAAAGGTTGGGCGGAGTATGGCCAAGTCCTGCAGGCCAAGAGTAGTGGCGTTGGCTTCAACGTACTCATGCATTGCGCCCTACTTGCCATGCATGCCACCTATTTGCAACAGACAGATACTCGGGAGGATGCTGATGATGCCGGCCCAAGTTGAGGACTTAACAGAGGAGAAGAAGGTAGAAGGGCCTAAGCCTAGTCGATACCCAGAATGAGGAAATATGTACATGCATGTCCTACTTATATAGGTTAAGAAGCAACATGTGGAATAAGGAATGTGGGACAACAAGGTATGCAGAGCATGTGGTCATTGTCCACAACAAGTAAAATTAGAACAAGGAATGCAAAACGGGGATAGGACAATAAAGGATAGGATAATAGAATTGTGACTCAAGATAGGACAATAAGGAGTGGCTGAGTATAAAACAATGGAGTCGTGACCGAGGATAATACAAGGACAGGAAGTCCCGAGGGGAGACAGACCGAAGGGTGAAGACAGGGAGTGTGGATGGTGGATGTGCCAAGCCGAGACCGGCGTACCAAGTGTTATGCATGTGGTGTGGACACTTGGTCATGGATATAGGATGATTGCTTGGTCAGCAATGCCGAATAGATGGGTCTAGGTACGTGTACTTGACAACATGGAGAATTAGGTGTCACCCTTGTATCAAGGACCTATACCTGTGACATTTTGACCTGTTCTACAAAATAATTTACTCTGCCACAACAAAAGCTTTTTTGTCCCCATTATTATGGCCTATGCCTGGATATGCCAAGATGGGACATTGCCGTGGGGTCGGTTGGGAGGGCTGAACATATATCGGAGTGGAGTTTCTCTGAGTCCATGATGATGCTTGCTTGTAGGGTCAGAATGATGAGTTGCATAGCTTGAAGGGATTCCACTAATTGAGTAGTCATAAAAATTGGCTGGAGGTTTTGAGGGTTGATGGTGCCATAGTTGTTACCCCCCTCTTTAGGGTAGACATCCCATCCTCTAGTTAAAGCGTCCGGTTTTGTACCAAGTTTGCTGGGATGGAAATGGATAGTGATGTTGAATTGGCAGAGGTATTCGGACCATCGTGCCTGTCTACCTGTCAGGATTTTGGTGGTGGAAAAATATTCAAGGTTCTTATGGTTGGTGATGACATCTACAGGGTCAGCAAAGCCTTCCAGGTAGTACCACCATCGCTTGAATACTTCAAAGATTGCTAAAAGTTCCTTGTCATGAACATCATAGTTTAGCTTGGGAGTGGTAAAGGTACGGGAATGAAAAGCAACGTGATAAATCTCGCCTTCGGAATTGATAACGGAAAGAATGGCCGCAAGGGTATAATCTGAAGCATCGGTTTCCATGACCAGGGGTAGGTCGGGTTCTCAGTGATACAGGATGGGTGCTGAGGTAAAGGCCATTTTGAGCAGGTCGAAAGACTTTTGACAGTCCTCGGTCCATGCCCATGGTGTGCCTTTATGGGTCAGGAGAGTAAGAGATATAGTGATGTCTGAATAGTTAAATATGAAACAATGGTAGAAATTGGCAAAACCTAGGAAGGATTGGATGTCCTTGACTTTCCTCAGTTAAGGCCATTCACAGATGGTTTTGACCTTGTCATCAGACATGGTGAGGCCATCAGTATGTAGGATATAGTTGAGGAATTTGACTGTGTCTTTGTGCCATTCACATTTACTGGCTTTGGCAAATAAGCCGTTTTTTCTGAGTCGATGGAGCACCTCTCAAATATGTTCTCAATGTTCTTTGAGTGAGTCTGAATAGATTAGTATGTCATCTATATAGGCGACAGCACAGTGGTCTATTAGGTCACCGAGAATGTCATTCATGAATCTCTGAAAGGTCACAGGGGTGTTGGAGAGGCCGAATGGCATGACTAGCCATTCATATGACCCGTACCGGGTCTTGAAGGCAGTCTTCCATTCTTCTCCCTCAGCAATTTGGATCAGATGGTACATATGCCAAAGGTTGATTTTTGTATAAATTCAAGATTTTTGGGGGGGTGTCTAGGAGGTCAGTGATTAGAGGGAGAGGGTACCGATCCTTCTTGGTCACTTTGTTTAGTGCTCAAAAGTCCATTCATAGCCGAAGGGAACCGTCTCTCTTTCAGACAAATAGAATTGGTCCCCCATGTGGAGAATGGAAGGCTCTAATAAAGCCCAAGTTCAAGTGTTCATGGAGGAATTCATGTAGGGTTTTTAGTTCTGATTGTGCATTTGTCCCCACAACCACCCACACCATTTCTGGGACTTTCAGACTGATAAAAGCCTGAACAATGGCTTTCTGCAAATCCATTGCATCAACCCGAAGTTTCATAATCCCAAACCTCTGCAATTCTGAGACTTAGGTTCCGCTCCTTTGATGATGACGCACAGGATCATCACGTACCTCACTCCCTTGTTCTTCTCTTTCTATTAGCACATTGTATTCCTCTCCCCCCTTGTCTTTACTTGGCAAAAGATAGTACAAGGACTAGTTACATGTATATAAGCCCCCAGTCGACTGGACTATTTGCCAGTACAAATATTGACTTAATCTGCATTATAGTTTCTGATTCAGTTCTGGTAAACTTTCTGACCTTTCCAAAATTAGGGACAGATGATCGAGGAGGGCACAACACATAAGTTGAAGCCAAGTCTCTGCGACCTTGAACAACTCGAATGACTAGTCGTACAACCTAATACCATGAACAGTCCTAAGCCCCCGGCACTTCCCATCTTTCTGCCTTACTGTTTCTGTCTATAAACTCATGACCTCTAGTCCCTCTATCCTCGGAGAACCAAACCCCTTCACAGAAACCCCTGGAAACTCTTCCAGAAGTATCTAGCTAAGTGCCTGACATACAGACTTAACACTAAGCTCTTTGGACTCAGTTTAGTATAAGAAGTAGCAAGCACTGCAGGGGATGCTCTTACAGTTAAAAGTTGGTGACAAAACCCTCCTTAAATATTGTTTTCAAATACATCTAGTTCAATACCTTTGAATTGAGTCCAAGGAATTGACTTAGCTTTGCTCACACAACCAGCCACAACAATGCTGCAGTTTCTCAGCCCAGGTCTCTCATCAATATGCTATATGCTAAGTGAGTGTGGTGTTGGTGGAGAACATGATGGTTGTGTAATTTTGACCATCAACCCAGATATTAAGTCTGGTACATGTGCCATAGGTGTTGAGGTGAAAAGAATGACCAGACTGGGGTTTGAACCTAGGGCTATAGTGTATATAACTATGGTGTTAACCACTACACCATCTAGTACACATGGGTAACCTTTCAGGTTGACTCCTTGAGTGAAGACAGGTGTGTCTATACAAGTGGAGTTCAGAGCCCTAGTAAGTTATCAGATTGCCAATACTACTCCATAGAGCTCTGTATGTATAATATCTTATCTTGGAAGACATTAATTAGAGATATGAATAGTATGTGGGATTAGACAATCTAACAATAGCTCCATTTGAGGGAACTCCACTTTTCTTCAAATGTCTTGATGATGTTGAGTGACTGATTGACTGACAGTTTGACAGAGACCAAGAGTAAGGAGAGACCCCAGTGGGAATGTTGCTGCCAGCAAGCTAGGTGTTCAGGTGGGGCCCACAACCTGGTGTAATGCAACTCTGAGATGGCATAAGCTCAGTGTGAAGAACTGAGGAGATATCTTTCAGGTTATCCTTGTACATGTAGCACCAGATACGGGTACGATCGAGGAGAAAAACAGAAACACTGTCTACCGCTGCGGTGGCGGTGTCACCGCTCTCGAAGGTGTTTTGGATTATTCTAGTCCTTTTTACAATATGCGGCAGAGAGATAACAGTAGTGACGACAACAGAAAGGGAAGGCCTATTCAGAGTTGAATTGTCCAACTGAGCTACACAGATCTTTTGGAATCCTATTACTCCCCACATCGTCTCTCTTTCTGATTTACTCGTGCTACCCCCAACATTAGGCTCGGTGAAGTTCAAGGTAAAATTTATGCACCATATTTACAAGTCCTTATATAACCTCATTCTAATATGCCTTGCATCCGTGGTTGTGAAGTCAGGAAAGCATCTGGATACAAATCAATTCGAACAGAAGTGTGTCGAGGTACGTTTTTAAGATTGTTGACTGTGCCTGCATTTTCATTCTGGCAGGATAGTTCTCAAGGATGACAGCTACACATCTTCAGAGGGTATTTACAAAAATCGTGGGGATACGAACTTGAGCTACTCAAATAGCCCGAGACTATAGCCCTGCGTCCGCTGGAATCATTAAATGGCCCAACAACACTAATTCTCTGCGGATGAGATAGGTATTAAATCTGCTCGTCGCTGTGGTCTTGACGACCATACTCACTTCACCTTTTCCAGTCATCCTGTCTAGCTGAAATACGTTCCATCCCTTATCAAAGTCAAGGTTCCTTCCTTTTTCCTTTTTCCTTTTTCCTTTTTCCACCATTCGGAGAGTCCTTTTCGCGTCCGGGCCTTATCCATGTAGGGCATGGCACAGGTATCATGATTATATACATGGTTGTATCAGTCGGAATATTTCTACTCACATTCTATCTCACTTGCTAGGGACGGGAATGGTGTAGTTGAGATTCATGTGTTGTTAATGGAATAATAAACGAGCGGGTTTTTGAGGTGCACAAGAGGTGGAAGGAGGCAAAATGAATTACATTAATTGGGGGTCGCATTTCAAGATCTTTTGTATACTACAATTTTCGGTAAAGTAAGCTGAAATATCTATGAGGCAGACACAACGTCATTCTGCTACAGAACACCCTAGGTGGATATGCTTGGTACAGTAGGTCAAACACACATACGCAAGAATATGACGCAAATACATATGAATCAAAGGCCGTACCGAGTCAAGGGACCATCTTCAAAGGAAAATCACGTTACCGAAATCCACCAGGAGATGGTATATGAATGCTCCTATGGAGGCTATGTCACCCACGGACCAGGGTTGTGTGAAACCAGCCGTTCAGCGCAAATATCTGATCGGAAATTATATGTCCATTGACGACACATGAAATAGCCTTTGATGTGTTGATATTCTAGAATAATAACGGTAGGTAGGTTGCCCGGAATGCAAATGGAGTAAACAAGGTTCTGGCGCTTGCATGGCTTTCGCACGCTGTCCTTGCTACCACACACCCTCGTCTTTTCGACCCACTAACCCTCCAATATCACCTCACGCAGTTGACGCTAATATCAAGTCGGAAATAATTGACTATATTCTACCATATTGACTATGTCGACGGGAGGGAACTCAATTATTATTTCTGAATATGAATCTATCTGTAAGTCAGTTATTAGAGTCTGATAGAACTAACCGTGAATTACATTTCTTTTGCAGATACGCGGGATGATGAGGATGTTCAGGATGCTGACAGTAAGTAGAACGTCACTTAATGCCACTACTTCGATTCTCAAGCCAGTTTAGATTTCTCTTGTGGCCCTTTAGCGTTACTCAAACCCGCGGAGGACGCATCCTATGATACACAGCACAGCGCTGATGGTAACCAACCCCGAGGGTGTATGAAAGATACGCGAGTACAGATATTGGCCGATATAGAAACCTGGGCACATGATCCTTCTGCTCCAAAGATCTATTGGCTCAACGGCGAGCTAGGTACTGGGAAAACGAGCATCGCCCACACGGTCTGCAAAGTTTTGGATATAGAGAGGAAGCTTGGAGGCAGCTTCTTCTGTTCTCGCTCAGGATTGGCGGATGCACGCCGTATCATCCCTACAATCGCAACAACGCTCGCTCGATCTAACCTAAAGATCCGATCTGTCCTCCGTCGTGTCCTTACGAGCGATCCTAACCTCGCCGATTCAAATCATACAATTACGCAATTCCGCTCCCTGGTCGTTGATCCTGTGAGGATCGCTACTAAAAACGATCTAGGGATTTATTATGTTATCGTTATAGACGCCATTGACGAATGCTCAGGATCGGTGATAGTAGAAATGCTGATAAAGGCCATCCTCCACAACGTAGCAGACATTCCTCTAAAATTTTTCATCACAAGTCGACCTGAGACCTGGATCAAGAGGGCATTCAATCATGTTGCTGCAAACTCCCTCCTTCAAGAATTCGCTCTTGGAAAAGTACCCATCAACCCCAATGAAGGAAACGATATCGAAGTATACCTAAAATCTTCACTTTCCGAAATTGCGGACGATCGCGGATATTTCCAACAAGGATTTCCTTGGCCGTCCAAACAGGAACTCATGAGTCTTATTACCCAGTCCAATGGATTATTCATCTATGCCGCCATGGCTGCGCGGTACATCGGCGATGCGACCGTGAATCCTAAAAGTCGTCTAACCGAGTTAACCGGCTCGGCGCTGCCAATTGCCTCTTTGGACAGCTTCTTCAAAATGATTATGGTCGAAGCATTCCAGAATCTCAATGACAAAGAAACAGCAACGACACGAGAAGTACTTGCCACAGTGGTATTTCTCCAACGCCCACTCTCCATTGCTGGCATTGCTTCTTTGTTAGGGATGATGAATGACGAAGTTGACATTGCCTTGTCTCGGTTTCGTTCGGTGATCTATGTTCCTTCCATCGATGATGGACATGTCGCTATCTTTCACGCTTCGTTCCGTGAGTTCATTGTCGACCCAAAACGTGGCTGTACGGACAGCATTGATGCTTCCGACACCCACCACAACCTGACAGTCAGGTGTCTCGAGAGTTTGAATCGGTCTCTTCGGCGTAACATCTGCAATTTACCTGATCCTATAGTCAAGCTAGCTCATGAAATCCCCGATCCCGGCGTTATATCTGAGACTCTCCGATATTCTTGCTTGTACTGGGCCTTTCATCTTGTAGAAAGTCTTGCATTCCCCGATGCAGAGACTGTACCCATGCTCAGCGAGCTTGATACATTTGTCAATAGACACTTATTGCACTGGCTTGAGTGCCTGAGTGCTGGTGGAGAGCTTGGTTCTGGCTTGAGGTCTCTTAACATGGTAAAAGAAGCTGTCATTGTGAGTAATCAATGTGGTAGAGAAATTTGGCTTACCATCTTCCCAGAAATACTCCAAGACCGATGCTCATTACCCGTTGCTACTCGGGGATGTCCGTCGCTACCTACAGATGGCGTTTGAGGAGATGAAACACCACTGCCTCAACACGTATTGCTCAACCCTGACATGGATCCCCAAACGAGCATTGATCAGAGATCAGTATTCGACCTTGTTTGATAACTTACCAAGGGTTGTGGTCGGTAACCTGGACTCATGGAACCCATTCGAGCATGTCATGAAACACCCTTTACCTGTATGCTCCGTTGCATTCTCGCCAGATGGGACACGTGTTGTGTCTGGGTGTGAAGACTGTTCAGTTCATATATGGAATGTCACTACGGGGGAGATCGAGCGCATACTGGTCGGGCATTCACAGGAAGTGGGGTCAGTTGCCTTCTCACCAGATGGGTTACACATCGTGTCTGGCTCGGTCGATGGCTCAATTCGAATTTGGAACGCAAGAACAGGGGAAGTAGAGCACATACTCCAGGGACATTCAAATGGCGTCCAGATGGTTGCCTTCTCCCTTGATGGAGCAATTTTTGTCTCTAGCTCTTATGGTTCTACTGTTCAGGTATGGGATGTCACCACATGGGAGACGAAGCACATACAAGAATTTAATTCACCGGTGGAGTCTATTGCGGTCTCTCCTGATGGGAAATATGTGGGGTCTGGCATGAGAGACACTACTATTTGCGTATGGCATCCCACTACGGGGACAGTTGAGCATATATTCAAGGGACATTCAAGGAAGGTGACCTCGGTTGCGTTCTCAAGTGATGGGACACGTGTGGTCTCTGGCTCTGGCGACACCTCAATCTGTGTGTGGAATACGGATACCTGGAAGTTAGAGCGCAAACTAGCAGGGCATACATATTTCGTGCGGTCTGTTGCATTTTCTCCCGATGGTACCCGCGTCGTGTCTGGTTCGTGGGATCACTCAGTCCGTATCTGGGACGTAGTTTCAGGAGAGACAGACCTTGTGCTCAAGGGACATGAGGATTGGGTGTTCTCTGTCGCATTCTCCCCCAAGGGGACACACGTGGCATCTAGTTCGTATGATGCCTCAGTCCGGATTTGGGATGTGACGGGAGACTCGAAGACGGAACGCTCTGCGGGCATAGATCGGCGGCCCTCTTCACGTGAAAGTGCAAATGTATTTCCTGGTTCGCGCATGACGATGGCTCGTATTTGGCAGGCAATGGGGGGAATGAGAGACCAGGTGATGAGGCGAACTAGAAACCAGGTGATAGGGAAAACTAGAACCCAGGCATCCAAGGAACATTCAGACCAGGTGTGTTCAGTTGCATTCTCCCCTGATGGCGCTCGAGTGGTGTCTGGATCCAAAGACAAGACTGTCCGAGTCTGGAATGCCACCACTGGGACCACAGAACTGATCCTCGAGGGTCATTCGGAAGGGGTATCCTGCGTTGCTGTCTCATCTGATGGGAAATACATAGGGTCTGGATCATCCGACCAATCAGTCATTCTCTGGAAGACAGCTACTGGAAAGATCAAGCACAAACTGGAGGGCCAATCGGAGAGGGTGAGCTCTCTTGCATTCTCGCCTGATGGGCGACGTGTGGCGTTGGGCTGTGACGATGGCACTGTCCTGATATGGAATCCATTTCAACGGAGACTAGAGCATACACTCAGATGCCATTCAAGATCGGTGGCTGCTGTTGCCTTCTCTCCCGATGGATCACGTCTCGTGTCTGGTTCGACCGACTGTTCAGTCCGGATATGGAATACGACTACTGGAGTGATAGAGAGCACAGTGGAGGGAGATGAAGAGGTGACGTCCGTTGCGTTCTCTTCTAATGGCACATATGTCGTGTCTGGCGGCGAGGCAGTCTATATATGGGACACATTATCCAATTCAACACTGCTTGATTCAACCTACCAATTCCCAGATGGGAGCACAGTCACTCAAGTTCTGTTTGGCCACTTTCATTTCTTTGTCCCCGGGGAGCCGCAGATCTTCATCTCGAAAAATAGGGACTGGATTATCACCGACTCGCCACTGCAATCTTGTTGGATTCCCCCTGAATTTTGCAATTTCTATACACAGGCCTTCTCTTCCTCTAAAGTGTGCTTTGTATATCGGTCAGGTCGCATTGTCATAGTTGATCTCAAGCCTCTATATCAGTAGCATAACCTAGTTCAACTAGGGCTTGGGGTATCAGAGTTTTATTGAAGATTTACATTTATTAAAGTGTGTCCTTGCTTGAAAACATTCTTGGTAGTCTTGTACTACCAGCAATTGAGCAAGATACAGAAGAAATGGTTAGACCTAAAGGGGGTGGTCTTTCATAGGATGGGTTATACTTCTGAGTACTTGTTGAATCTTGGTAAACTATCAAGTAATCAGATCTTACTTATATTGAATCTTAGAAGTAAACAGGGTGTGTATATAGTATATCTCCAATTCAAGATTAAAACTAGCAATTAGTCTCTTCTATAGTCTGAATATCAACTAAAATTCCCCTGTTCACTTCTGTTCATTTTGGCAGTATTACCTTTATGAAATCAGGATGTTATGAGGTCTAGAAGGTACAACACATGAGTTGAAGCCACACCCTACTCTGAACCTCATCAACATTCTCAAAGAGCCATACACTAGGAACATCGCTGCTCACTAGCAACAATGTTCTTAATAGTTCTTAAAAGTAGTAAATGATTATCTTGAGCTATGCACTTGTGTAAGGAAACTCATATATGACCTTATAGCATAGACTATAGCAATTCATTAATAATACATTTGGTGTAGTGGTAAAGAGTACTGTAAAATTTATAATATATTATCATTTGTTGATGAGGTTGAGCATTTGAACCCTATCCAGTGTGAAAAATATTGTTAGTGCATGAGTAATTAATAATCCATAATATGCATGTGTTTTTCAATGTTAGAAGGTGTAAGGGCAACTCATTCAGACTCTGCTGGCATTCTTGCTAGGAGCTAGAACAAGTGAGACTGTCAAGTACACGTACCGAGACCCATTAATTCGGCAGTGCCAACCGAGCAGATATCCTATGTCCACATCCAAGTGTCTACACTGCATGCATATCACTTGGTATGCCGGTCTTGGCTCGGCACATCCACCCACACT
Source organism: Chroogomphus rutilus (assembly GCA_003314275.1). NCBI lineage: Eukaryota > Fungi > Basidiomycota > Agaricomycetes > Boletales > Gomphidiaceae > Chroogomphus > Chroogomphus rutilus. Next base: position 22,599 of record QLPI01052094.1, read on the forward strand.
CCTGGTCCTCACCCCTCACATACTCTATGCCACTCACCATCCATTTATCCTACCATGCCTACTCCTCACCCTTCGATCTGCCTCACCTTGGGACTTCCTGTCCTTGTATTATCCTCAGCCATGGCTACATTGTTTAATAGTCGGTCACTTCCTATTGTCCTACCTTGGCCACATTTCTATTATTCTATCCTTTATTGTTCCATCCCTGTTTCCATTCCTTCATTCTAATTTTACTCGTTGTGGACAATAACCACATGCTCTGCATACCTTGTTGTCTCACATTCATTATTCCACATGTTGTTCCTTAAAACCTATATAAGTAAGGCATGCATGTACATATGTCCTCATTCTGGGAATCGACTAGGCTTAGGCCTGTCAGGATTCGGTAACGCCGAAATATCGGTTAAGTCCTGCAAACCGTTCCAGAGTGGCTAGGCTTCAACATGCTCATGCGTTGCGCCCTGCTGTTCCATGCGTGCCACTAATTTGGGTAGTGGGAGGAGCCTCGTGGGGATGCTGAAGGCGTCGGTTCGAGCGAAGGACTTTAGAAATAGGAAATGGACAAAGTGGTGCGAACCAATTGATATTCTGAGTGAGGAACTATCTACATACATTCCACTACTTATATAGTTAAGAAGCAAGATGTGGAACAGGGTGGCATAAGGAATGGAAACAATAAGGTATCAGGAAACCACATGGAGGCATTGTCCACAGTGATCAGAAATAGAATAAGGAATGTAAGCAGGATTAGAATAATAGAGTATGGCTGAGAATAAGATAATGAAGTGGTGGGTGAAAATAGAACAATAGAGGACAACCTAAGATAAAACAATGGCAGTGGCCAGGACAATGAGTGGTCGTCATGTTGTTCGGGAAAAACGGGTCAAGGAGTGGATAGGGGGTGAAGGAACAATGGAGGGGATAGGACGAGAGGAGTGGTCCAGATGATGTACCGGATGTACCGAGCCGAGGCTGCGTGGCAAGGGCCAATTGGTCGGTATTCCCGAGTGAGTTGGTACTCGGTGTTGCGGACTTGACAAGGCCCTTCTACCTTCTTCCCCTCTGTTAAAGTCCTTGATGCATCATCAGCATCCTCCCAAGTACCTGTCTGTTGCAAATCGGTGGCATGCACAGCAAGTAGGGTGCAATGCATGAGTATGTTAAAGCCAACGCCACTACTCTTGGCCTGCAGGACTTGGCCATTGTCCACCCGACCTTTCGGCAGTCCCAAAGTTCATCAGTACCCGTGGCTTGACAGAGACACCACCTATCCCTGGCCTTCTCCATAGGCCTGACAAAGGTGTCCCAGACCCTCTGCTTACCCACAAATCCACTCAGGCACTGGTAAGGGGATCCAAAAGTTAATATATATAAACAGGACAGCCTAAGGACATATCAAGGCATACCTGGTAAGGGGATCCAAAAGAGAATAAGGTCAGGATCACTTACCTAAACAGTCGACTATATAGCTAGTGACTGTGAAATGAGTGAGTCATGTCACAGTCAGTGAAACTGTTAGGTATTAGTAATGCTGATAGTGTGAATGGGAGTTGGCCAAGTCCTGCAGACCAATCAAGGTGGCTTGTTATGGCCCATGCCACCAAACAAACCCACATTAAACACCACAACCACCCGCACTGTTTCCGGGACCTTTCCGATCGCCCAAAGCCTGAATACCCGATTTCCGGATGTCCGACATACATTCCGAGGTTCCGTAATTCCGAACCTCCGAAGACTCTGAAGTCAAGGTTCCGTTCCTTTGATAGATGATGTGCAGGATCATCGCGTACCTCACTCCTTGTTCTTCATTTTATATTGCCCCTTGTACTCTCTTCCCCCCTTGTCTTTACCCGGTAAAAGATAGTACAAGAACTAGATACATGTATATAAGCCACCAGTCGACTGGACTATTCGCCAGTATGAATATCAACTTAATACTGCATCGTAGTTTCCGATTAAGTTCCAGTAAACTTTCCGACTCTCCGAAATTAGGGACAGACGATTGAGGAGGGCGCAATACATAAGTTGAAGCCAAGTCCCTGCGACCTCAAACCACTCGTACCACCCTATACCGTGAATAATCCCAAGACCCCCGGCGTTCCCGACTTCCATCCGCTCTGATTCTGATCCCAATCCCGATCCTCACCCCCACCCTCGGAATATGAACTCTCCCTTCGGAACCCTTTCGGAACCCTCCAAAAACCCTTCCGGAAGTCTCTAGCTAAGCGCCGACACGCGGATTTAACATGGCTAGGCTTCAACATACTCGTGCATTGCACCCTGCTGTTCTATGCATGCCACTAATTTAGACAGAAGAAAGACCCAGGAGAGTGCCGAGAGTGTCAGCCCAAGTTAGGGACTTGAGACGGGAGAAGGGGGGATAAGAAGACATAAACCAAGTCGATATTCAGAATGAAGAACTATCTACATACATTTGCTACTTATATAGGTTAAGAAGTGAGATGTGGAATAAGGAAGGAAGAACAATAAGGTATATAGAGCATATGGAAGCATTGTCTACAGTGATCCAGAATAGAATAAGGAATGTGGACGAGAATAGAACAATGAAAATAAGATAATAGAAATGTGGCCAAGAATAGAATAATAGAGAGTGACTGAATATAACAATAGGGTCATGGCCAAAGATAAAACAATGGCAAAATATCCCGAAGTAGAACAGGTTGAGAAATAAGGAGTGTATGGGGCAGGATTAGTGGATACTCAGTAGGGAAGAGTGGATGAGGGATAGGAATAGGGAATGTGAATGGTGAATGTGCTGAGCTGAGACTAACGTACCAAGTGACATATGTGTGGATTGGTCACTTGTGCATGGGATTGGACTGATCGTTCGGTTGGCACTACCAAGTTACCGGATGCTCGGTATGGGCATTTGACAGAAACAAAGATAAAGAATGATTAACTAAAGAATCAATAGAAGAAGGAAGATAGAAAATAAATGATATACAGGGAAAAGGATAAGCATTGGTAGACAGTGTCAGCCCTCGGTGATACCAAAGGTACAGTCAGAAACCAGCCAAGTCCTTTAGGCAAGTCAGGGTGGCTTGGCTTCAACGTGCTCGTGCATTGCACCCTGCCTCCTGTGCATGCCACTAATTTGAGATAGAAGAGATGCTCAAGAGGATGCCAAGAGTGTTGGCCTGAGTGGGGACTTCAGAAAAGATGGAGGAGAGCAGGAAGGAATAAACCTAGTTGATACTCGGACTGAGGAACTATGTACGTGCATTCACTACTTATATAGGATAAGAGGTGGAATGTGGAATAAGGGTGGCATAAGACATGGAGAAAAGAATAAGGTATGGAGACCATGTGGGAGTATTGTCCACAATGATCTAGAATAGAACAATATGATGTAGATGAGAATAAGACAATGAAACATGACCGATAATAAATGAGTGGGGGTGTGAGGGAAAGTAAAACAATGGAGGGTGGCCGAATATAAAACAATAGGGCCCTGACCAGGCGATAGATGAACAGTGAATGCACGAGGGTAAATGGGCAGTGGGACAGATGGAGAATAGAAGAGCAATGAGAATAGAAGGGTGGGGTAGGGGTAATGAACCAAATGATGAACCAAATGTACCAAGCTGAGACCGTGCACTGGTGAGGGATGATAAGGGTAACGGTCGGTCAGTCGGTACTGCTGAGTAAATCAGAGCATGGTATTGTGGACTTGACAGTATCCCCCCTCTAGTGGCTGAACCCATGAAGCCAATAGGCAGTGTGAGGTTTGCAATTACGGGTGAAGGCTGGAGGAAACGACTGTTTTGTAAGATGGAGGGGGCTGTGAATAGAGATGGGTGGTGGTGGCCCCTGTTAGGCTCCGGGAATGCCGAGGAGTGGCCAAGTCCTGCAGGCTGGGAATAGTGGCATGGCTTCAATGTGCTCGTGTGTTGCGCCCTACTTCCCATACGTGCCACTGATTTGGGACAGAGGGATACCTGGGAGAGTGCCGAGAGTGTCGGCCCAGGTAAAGGACTTGGGACAGGAGGAGGGAGGACAAGAAGGCGTAAACCTAGTTGATTTCCAGAACAAAGAACCATCTACATACATTGGCTACTTATATAGGCTAATAAGTGAGATGTGGAACAGAGTGGCACAAGGAATGGAGAACAATAAGGTATGAAGAATCATGTGGAAGTATTGTCCACAATGAACAAGAATAGAACAAGGAATGTGGATGATAATAGAACAATAAAGTATGACCGAGAACAAAAGAGTGAGTGAGAATAGAACAATAGAGAGTGGCCGAATATAAAACAATGGGGCCACTGCCGACTGACAATGAATAGTGAGTGTCCCAAGGGTAAATGGGCAAGGGGAAGGACAGGGAATGGAAGAATAATAGATAATAGGAGGGTGGGGTTGGGACAATGAACCAAATGATGAACCAAATGTACCGAGCCGAGACCATGTACTGGCAAGGGATGACTTGTCACTGGTGTGTGGGACTAAAAGGCAAGGGTTGTTCGGTCAGTACTACCGAGTGAACCGGAGCTTGGTATCGGGGGCTTGACAAAAGGACATGATTGTTAAACTTGAAAAACTTGTGAACAAACCCGTTATCATTCTCGAATACTTTACTAGCTATTTATACAAAATAGATAGGAGTCAAATAGCGATGGAAAAATGGGAAAAAGAGTTTATCATGATGGGATGATGAGCAATGTTTTTGGCACAAATGAATCAATAAAAATTTATGATAAAAGTTATGGAAAAATGAAAAAGGATGTACGTTACATATAGGGGAAGGGTGGCGAAGTTTTGGGGATGTGTGGAAAGATGAAAGGTAAGTAGTGTCCGGTTTCTAGTCCATGTGTGCAGGTCTAGATTTATTGTGTGACTTGTCTCAATTTGATGCTGGATGATGTGCAAAGTGTTGTCGTACTCAATGTTATGACTTGTTGGATGGCTGTATAGTGATCCCTTGGCTTGATGTGGTGAAATAATGTGTATGCGCTTATTTGTGCCTTGACTCGACTGTGTGTGATGCATGTGCGGTGGGGAGCTTGGCTCGACTTGATGCTGTGTAGGTTTGTAATAGTAATAAAATTTGAATATATGGGTTTGCTCAATATAGATTCCTAACAATAATCACCTATATAAGGAAATATTATATATATAGAAAGACTTTCCCATGGATAAGGTAGAGGACATATTCCGCTAAGGTCACGTGACTCAAGTGCCATCCATCATTTTGCACATAGATCTGGCAACATGCCAGATACTATTTTAGCTGAGTTGGACAAGGCAGCTGATATTGTATAGTGTAGCTCAATCATCATTTCCAAAAAAAATTGCCATCCTCTGTAGCAGAATACAATTTTTTTTTTCAACAATTGCCCCTGTGACCATGACTGTCACATCATGTGACCTTAGCGGAAACCGTTTGTCCGCTAAGTTAATAGATATATATATATAGAGAGATGGTCCGAGGACAAGCGCCCCCAGCCGTGGTTCCCAGGGAAGGCTGTGCCTTGTGAACCAATGTTGTTCAGCAACCTCTACGTCGCAGCCCTCCATCATACAACGTAGCTATTTTCACTTTTATAAACCCCGGATTCAAGTGCCCCAGATGAATAAAACAACACAGGCTGCTTCAATTACAACTCAGACATCATCCCAGTGGTCGCCTGGAATAATATCTGCTGTATCTGATGTCACCATCAGTACGCTAGCTCGTTGAATGCGGAACCGAGAGCTTTGCGCTAATTCTCGTTTGATGTCGAAGATGCCGGTGGAAGTGTGTCCTTTCAGAATACCTACATCACCTCCAATATAGCCTCTCGTAAGTGGACCTGCTTCTAACCATTCGCTCCATTCTCACACTATATTTCTACGTCCCAATGCTCAAAATATATACCCTATGAAATTTAATACAGGTAAACGTATGCAAAAGATATATGATTGGCTTGCAGCTCCGGATGAGCAGTTAAAGCACGCGAGTGCTTGTAATGAGCGCCAAGACAAAACTGGCTCGTGGTTTGTACAGGGAGACCGCTTCAAGGACTGGAAAGTCAAGTCAAACTCGTTCTTGTGGCTATACGGCATGCGTACGTTTCTATCCCGCTGCCCACTCATCTTTTCTGTTCTTAGCCACTGACTGACCAACACAGCTGGTGCTGGGAAAACTATACTATGGTAAGTTTGATTATTTCTACCGTTTCATGTTGACACATGCGGCGGTTAGTTCAACCATTATCGATGATATTAGGTCTCAATGCAGAAGAAGTCCTTCTGCTGCAATGGCTTATTTCTACTTCGAGTTCCACAACAAGGATGTCCATTTACAGGCCATTCTCCGGTCGCTCATCACGCAACTATCTTTTCAATGCGCTGGCACCTGTGAAGCCTTGCAGAAGCTATTTTTGGAGAGAGAGGAGGGGCGTCGATCTCCCACTGCAGAAGACTTGATATCAACCATGAAATCTATAATTGGGACCTTCGAACATGTGTATATTGTTTTCGATGCGCTCGATGAGTGTCAAGATCGCCATAATTTCCTGCAACTTCTGAAGCAAATCCACGGCTGGGGTGTTGGCGTAGTACACTTGCTGGCAACTAGTCGACAGGAGTATGACATTAGCCAGGCGCTGAAACTTCTAATTTCCCATGTCGTCCATATGGACCAAATTCATGTTGACCAGGACATTCGCCTTCATGTGAACAAAACACTGAATCATGATGAAGAGTTCAAAATGTACCCACAAAAAGAGAGGAATATGGTTGAAAGTGCCCTCACTGGGGGTGCGCACGGAATGTAATTTATTTAATTTCCCTCCCTGCAATTATCACTGATAAGACTCCAAGGTTTCGATGGGCTAGTTGTCAGCTAGATGTGCTCCGAAAATGTGGTTCCCCCTCCAAACTCAAGAATGCACTGAAGACTCTTCCGAAGACGCTATACGAGACGTATGATCGGATCCTCTTGGATATTGGTCACGAAGATAGAAATGACGCTCTCAGGATCTTGCAGTGGCTCTCGTTCTCCGTCCGAACCATATCACTGCAAGAAGGGGTTGAAGTGCTTGCAACCGATCCGGATGCTGAGGATGGAGTTTTATATGATCCAGATCGACGTCCTTTCGATCCTCGACGACAAATTTCAGCTATATGCCCTAGCTTGGTCACTATTACTATCCCAGATGCCGATAGAGATGACAAAGCATCTTCCCATGTTGATGATAATGATATTGACCCGTATTGGGCATGCATCACTGAACCAGTGGAACTCAGACTGGCCCATTTCTCTGTCCGAGAATATCTTACATCCGACAGTCTCCGTCATCACGGCAATACGCTGTCGTTCTATCATTTCAACCAGAGAATCGCTGATACCTCTATCGCAAAGACGTGTCTCGCCTATTTGCTGCAATTCAATCGGTTCGGTTGCATACGCCCAAGTACGAGCCTATCCCATCCACTTTCTCGTTATGCTGCACAGTACTGGATGCACCATGCTCGGTCAGATGTTGGTGACTCCAACGATTTGCACCGACTAATTATGGAACTTCTTCAAAACCAAGATCCCATGTATATAAACTGGCTGACACTTTACAATCCAGACCTGGACGGACGTAAATCACGTTCCAATTTGGACTGTGCTCCTTTATATTTTACATCATTGTCTGGGTTACAAAGAGCGACAGAAAGTCTATTGGAGAGCGGTTCAGATCCTAATTCTCGTGGAGGGTCATTTGGCAGTGCGCTCCAGGCGGCGTCGAGATATGGCCACAGTGACATTGTTCGATTGCTTCTAGCGTACGGAGCCGATGTGAATATGCAAGGAGGAAGATATGGCAGTGCGTTGCGGGCGGCATCATACAAAGGTCGCGAGAGCACTGTGCGCTTACTGCTAGACAAGGGTGCAAAGGTGAATATGCAGGGAGGGGACCATGGCAGTGTCCTTCAGGCCGCCGCATTAGGGAACTACGAGAGTATTGTGCGCCTGCTTCTGGAGAAGGGAGCTGATATCACCTTGCAAGGAGGATATTATGGCAGTGCGCTGCAGGCGGCGTCGTTAATGGGTCACGATAATATCGTCCATCTGCTGCTAGATCATGGAGCAAGCATGAACATACAGGGAAGATACTACGGTAATTCACTGCAGGCCGCATCGCACAGGGGTCATATCAACATCGTCCGTTTGCTGCTAGACCATGGGGCAGATGTGAACATGCAAGGAGGAGTGTTTGGCGGTGCGCTGTACTTGGCATCATCCAGTGGCCACGAAAACATCGTTCAATTAGTTCTGAAGCACGGAGCCAAGGTGAACTCAAAGGGAGGACAGCATGGTAGTGCGCTGCAAGCAGCATCGGCAGGAGGTCACCAAAAAGTCGTGTGCCTGCTCCTAGAAAGTGGAGCAGATGTGAATTTACGGGCAGGAAGATATGGCAGTGCACTGCTGGCGGCATCATCAAAAGGTTACGAAAGCATAGTCCGTTCGCTGCTAACACACGGTGCAAATGTGAACCTGTCTGGAGGAGAATATGGGAGTGCAGTGCAGGCCGCATCCTTGAGAGGTTATGATGGCATTGTAGGTATATTGTTGGAAAAAGGCGCGGATGTTCACGCACTTGAAGGAAACTATGGCACTGCGCTGGAAGCGGCTGCGTCAAAAGGTCACGAAAATGCCGTACGCTTGCTACTGGACAACGGAGCAGGAGTGAACGCGAGAGGACTGGAGAATCAAAATGCATTGTCGGGGGCAGCATTTGGAGGTTACCAGAACATCGTTCGCTTGCTGTTGGAGAAAGGTGCGGAGGTGGACATGCAGGGAGGGAAGTATGGCAGTGCGTTGCCGGCGGCATCATACAAAGGTCACGAGAACATTATACGCTTGCTGCTGCAGAGCGGCGCGGATGTCAACATCCAAGGAGGATATCATGGCAATGCGCTGCACGCGGCGTCATTCCAGGGTCACAAGAATATCGTCCGTTTGCTGCTAGACCATGGGGCAGATGTCAACATGCAGGGGATAAACTACGGCAATTCACTGCAGGCTGCATCGCACAGGGGTCACATCAACATCGTCCATTTGCTGCTAGACCACGGGGCAGATGTGAACATGCAAGGAGGAGTGCTTGGCGGTGCGCTGTACTTGGCATCGTCCAGTGGCCACGAAAACATCGTTCAATTAGTTCTGAAGCACGGAGCCAAGGTGAACTCAAATGGAGGACAGCATGGTAGTGCGCTGCAAGCAGCGTCGGCAGAAGGTCACCAAAAAATCGTGTGCCTGCTCCTAGAAAATGGAGCAGATGTGAATTTACGGACAGGAAGATATGGCAGTGCACTGCTGGTGGCATCATCAAAAGGTTACGAAAGCATAGTCCGTTCGCTGCTAACACACGGTGCAAATGTGAACCTGTCTGGAGGAGAATATGGGAGTGCAGTGCAGGCCGCATCCTTGAGAGGTTATGATGGCATTGTAGGTATATTGTTGGAAAAAGGCGCGGATGTTCACGCACTTGAAGGAAACTATGGCACTGCGCTGGAAGCGGCTGCGTCAAAAGGTCACGAAAATGTCGTACGCTTGCTACTGGACAACGGAGCAGGAGTGAACGCGAGAGGACTGGAGAATCAAAATGCATTGTCGGGGGCAGCATTTGGAGGTAACCAGAACATCGTTCGCTTGCTGTTGGAGAAAGGTGCGGAGGTGGACATGCAGGGAGGGAAGTATGGCAGTGCGTTGCGGGCGGCATCATACAAAGGTCACGAGAACATTATACGCTTGCTGCTGAAGAGCGGCGCGGATGTCAACATCCAGGGAGGATATTATGGCAGTGCGCTGCACGCGGCGTCATTCCAGGGTCACAAGAATATCGTCCGTTTGCTGCTAGACCATGGGGCAGATGTCAACATGCAGGGGAGATACTACGGCAATTCACTGCAGGCTGCATCGCACAGGGGTCACATCAACATCGTCCGTTTGCTGCTAGACCATGGGGCAGATGTGAACATGCAAGGAGGAGTGTTTGGCGGTGCGCTGTACTTGGCATCGTCCAGTGGCCACGAAAACATCGTCCAGTTACTTCTGAACCACGGGGCGGAGGTGAACGTTCAGGGAGGACAGCATTGTAGTGCGCTGCAAGCAGCGTCAGCAGGAGGTCACAAAACAATCGTGCGCTTGCTCCTAGAAAAAGGAGCAGATGTGGACATTCGGGGAGGAAGATATGGCAACATGCATAGAGGAGATTTTGAGAGTGCATTGTATTTAGTATCGTGGAGTGGCGACGGGAGGATCGTTCAGTTACTACCTTTGGGGCTGCCCTAAAGGACCATGAGTTTTCTCCTAGGGCATGCAAAATGCATATATGTTATCAAGTAGCCGAATGGTGTTTCTGAATTTGTATTTTCATTGTAAACACCGACCATTAGTGTACTTTGCGATACGCCCATTCCTTTCGATTCCGTGGTTGATGTTTTGGAGGCTGCTGTGACTGGCACATGGGCCTTGATGAGATTCAGATCCTTGACAGCATAAGCATGTGTACCTTCTTGCAGAATCCATGAAATTAGGTTAGAAACTGTGGAGGCCTCTTCACATCTTCCAACCACATCCACCACATCCATCATATACTTGACACAGCATTCACAGAAGCCCAATGAGAGTATGCTTTAGGTGACAGGTATTGACTAGACCAAAGCCTTTGAGGGATCATGGCCATCTGGAAGAGCAGTTTGGAATGTAATACTGCCCAATACCCAGTCAATCAACAGATTGTAGCAGGTGAGCCCATTGTGTCTTGGTACTACCAAAACACACAATTCTAATAATGTGACATAAAATTCCACAGTGTGTGTGTGTCCTAAGAGGAATGGGATAGGTAATTCAACTGATTCTTTGATTATGAAATTTGTACTATCATCAAAAAGTTTAAGTAGTATGGGCAAGACAGATCATGTAGGAATATTCTCACTATGAACAAATGCAAATTCAATAAAACTATGTGTGGAACCTGAGTTGACTAAAGATTTAAACAGGGTATGCAGAGAACTTGGGTTTGGATTCTGAAATATAAATTATTATAAGGGAGTTTGGACTAGTAAGAGAAGAAGCATTGAGTCTAACCTCTGTCCTAGAACCAACTGAGTTAATGCAAACCTTGGTGTACATAGATGTGATGGTCCATGCCTTAGATCAATCCAACAAGTGGCCATTCATCCCATTTGTCCCTTTTGCTATACTTTGCAGTATCACTGAGGATCCAAATATTTTCCATCTATCTGATTAGGAAACGGCATGGGTCATCCATGGGTCAAATGTAGATGACCTGCACCTAACCCATGTGTTAGAAACTGTATGCTGGCATGCCTGACTATTCATTTCAGCCTGCTCAGCCCAACTACACCCTCACTCACCTATTCAACTATTACTCCCTCAGCCCACAGATTATATGCACCTCGTGTATCCGTCTTGGTGTCACATGCTCTTGTCAATTCACTGCACTTATTTACGTCAAACTCCATATGCTTGCAATTCCATTCTCACTTCATTTATGTTTAATATCCTTTCATTTATGTTCTGCTCCACTTTCATTATTTGCAATTCTGCTCTATCTCTTATATCCGATCCGCTATTAGGTTCCTTATAGGGTAACTCCATTGGGAATGGGGGTGACTTGTCACCCCTCAATGTCACAGAGGAGATCAAGATTGGGACATAGTATTTCTGTTCTTGCTTTTCACAATCCTTGGCTTTCTTATCTATTATAGGAATCTAGTCGACTCCTTGTAGATTTGAAAGTAGTACAAAGATCTTGTACATTTAGTAGTTCAGTCTTCAGTTAGATAATCAACTTTGATTTCAACTAAGCTTTTCTCTGTCTCGCTATTCCGAAATTAGGGACCAGTGCGATCTGGTGGGCACAACATACAAGTTGAAGCCATGCCCTACTCTGAACCTCACCATTGTTCATCTTTGGGAGATTTTACGTTTAATTACAATTACATTATTCCTTCACATCATAACACCATGGGATACCTGAACCCATCAACCCATAGGAAACCTGAACCCATCAACCCATGGGAAACCCGAACCCATCAACCCATGGGAAACCCAAACCCATCAACCCATAGGAAACCCGAACCCATCAACCCATAGGGTTTTTTCCCATGGATCAATGGGTGTCAGGTACACACCATACCCACATGTGTGTGGCATGTGCATATCATATGCATGCATATAGGAAACTCTGTCCCTTTGTTCTTTCCTTGTTCTATACCTCCTTGTATTTTCCTATCCTTGTTCTGTGTCTGGACATTTAGAAATATAAGGAGACCTTACATAGATATAAACCTCCAGTTGACTGGACTGTCCACTAGTTTGAATATCAACGTATTTTCCCCTCATACTATGTTCTTCTACATTTCCAAAATTAGAGACAGATGATTGAGGAGGGTGCAACACATAAGTCAAAGCCAAGTCTCTCCAACCATGAATGCCTAGCACTGACTATTGCATACGCCCCATGATGAGTCGACTGCCCATCCTTAAGCACCAGTGCTTTGTCATGTACCCATCCATCTATCTGTCTACCTCTATTGCCCACCCACCTTGTAGTAATCTGACCATCTGACTTCTGACCCCCTACCAGCTACAGACTCACAGGAACCCCCATGGAATTACATGGAAAAGTAATAGAATAAGGCCTGACCCCTGGACTTAACAAAAGAGGCAAAAGAGTGGCTATTTATTTTGTTATCTTGGAAGCTTAGTCAAAGTCTCGGCTCTGGTTTGATGACATTGGATGCCTTGGTGGTGTTAGATCTCATAGTCACTTGGGTCTGAGTTGACTGCAGGCAATCAGCAACTTTGTGACTATTCTGGTCAAACAGTAGACAGAAATTAAGGTTAATACACCTTTGTTTCTCCTGTGAAAGGAGTTCACCATCCTGACTAAGTGTATCTGAAATATCAGTTTGGTTTGGTTGGAATATATTCCCTGTCCTACCTCTTAGACTCATTAGAGTTGTTGGAGGTAGTAATAAAGTACATTTCCCTGAGATTTGGTTCACATGGTCATACTACCAAATGTCTACCATATAATTCCACATACAAGTAATTAAGTTAATATTCACAAGTCACTAGCACATTGGTCTTAGATCAGTACATTTGCTTTACACATTTTGTCATCAAATCATTCAACTTCACTTCATTTATTCTTGTATGTTCACTGTGCTTTGTTTTGGTATGTTTTGCTTATGCCTGGTCATATATGCCTACTCTCTATATCTTGTCTCCATGTCTCTTTATTTTAGTTTGCATTTCTTATCTCTGTTCTATAATATGGTCAGCTATCCCTATCACTTGATTATATAGGGAGCATATCATCATATATGTATTCTCTGTTCAGAATATTGACTAATATTGACTAAGTTACACATTCATCTATTTCTCCTACATTAGAAGTACTGACACTCTCAGTTTTCTCCCAAAAATCATCTAAAATGCAGTGGCAACAGGGATAGGAGGATATAATACAGTTATGTTGAAGCCAAGCTACATCTGCTTGGATTATTAGACTGAGCCAAATCTGTCTGTACTATGATCAAAGGCACTATTGTATTAGTGTCATGACCTCACTGAAGTCATCTCTGTCATTATATCTATTTGAAGCATATTGTTAAGTCTCGGTAATGCTGATAGTATGGATGGGAGTTGGTCAAGTCCTGCAGACCGGTTGGGGTGGCTTGGCTTCAATGTGCTCGTGCGTTGTGCTCTGCTCTTCCATTTGTGCCACTAATTTGGACTGAAGAAAGACCAGAGAGGGTGCTGAGAGTGTTGGCCTAAGTAGGGACTTTAGACTAAAGAAGGGAAGACAGGAGGAGGTAAACCAAGTCAATATTCAGAGTGAAGAACTATCTACATACATTCACTACTTATATAGGTTAAGAAGTGATATGTGGAATAAGAAATAGAGAATAATAAGGTATGTAGAGCATGTAGAGGTATGGTCTACAATGATCAAGAATAGAATAAAGAATGTAGATGAGAATAGAACAATGAAAATAAGATAATAGAAATGTGGCCAAGAATAGAATAATAGTGAGTGACTGGATAAAACAATAGGGTCATGGCCAAAAATCAAACAATGGCAAAATGTCCAAAGTAGAATGGGTCAAGAAATAAGGAGTGGATATGGCAGGATTAGTAGATAATGAGTGGGGAAGAGTAGATGAGGGATAGGGATGGGGAATGTAAATGGTGAATGTGCCAAGCCGAGACCAACATACCAAGTGCCATGTGTGGATTGGTCACTTGCACATGGGATTATACTGATCATCCGGTTGGCACTGCCGAGTTACCGGGTGCTTAGTATGTGAACTTGACAGTATCCCCCCTTAGCAGCTGAACCCATGAACCTGTTAGGCGGAGATTGAAAATAAAGTTCAGGATGCTTATTTGTGACATCACACAAGGTTTGGGACCTAGTGCCCAAACACCAACCCCCAACACACCCAATCGTACAACCCCATCAAATGCAAGAACATAGGCTATGAAACCGATGAGGACAATGCACAAAAGGCCAAGATAGAGAAGAATAGGTTGGAGAGGCAGCAGAAGCAGGAGGCTGAGGCTGCCCAAGTTGCCAAGGCTGAGGTAAAGAAAAGAGAAGAGGAGACCGTGGCAAAAGTGGTGGAGGCAGCTGCTCAATTAGCAGCAGAAAAGGCAGGCTGACAAGGAAATGGCCGATACAGAGGCAGCAGCCAAGGCTGCTGAAGAAAAACAGGTGGCCGATGCAGTTGCTGAAACAGCCAAGAAGGAGTGGGAGGAATTGGCCAAACAGGCAGAAACACAGGGTCCCAAGGATGTGAATGAAATGGGACCTCCTCAGGATGCGAGGAAACAGGATAAGGTACCCAAAAACAAGGGTGCTGATACTGTGGGGGCTCCTGGGAGTTCAGGAGATCCGAAGGGTTTGTCACGCAAAAGGGGTTGGAGCGTGGAAGCAGGGCCCAGCAAAAGGCCAAGTGTGAGAGGAAGGGAAAAGAGTGAGAGGCCTAGAGGGGCCCAGGTGAGTGGTATTGGATTCTCTTTTTCTTTTGTTGATTTTATTTAAATAGCGCAAGGAAAAGCCGACCCAAGAGTGGTAACCATCCCTTTGTCTACCTTGCGAGATGTGCAAGGAGCATTGGGATACCTGTGAGGTGCTGAGGATAGGGGCTGCATGTAGCCGATGCAACACATGGAAGGTGGGGTGCTCCTTGGAAGCCCCTTGGCAATGGAAGACCAAGAGCCAGGAGGAGATAGTGTTGGACAAGGAGAGTGAGGAGAGACAGAGCAAGAAGGTGAAAACAGAGGAGGAGGAGTGGCCAAAGAAGAGGCTGAAGCAGGCCATTTGTCAAGTACACGTACCAAGACCTGTTAATTTAGCAGTGCCAACCGAGCAGTCATCCTATGTCCACATCCAAGTGTCCATGCTGCATGCATATCACTTGGTACACCGGTCTCGGCTTGGCATATCCACCACCACACTCCTTGTCCTCACCCCTCACATACTCCATGTTACTCACCATCTATTAATCCCACCACGCTTACTCCTCATCCTTCGATCTGCCTTACCTCGGGACTTCCTGTCCTTGTATTATCCTCGGCCATAGCTCCATTGTTTTATAGTCGGTTGCTTCCTATTGTACTACCCTTGGCCATATGACTATTATTCTATCTTTTATCATTCTATCCCGGTTTCCATCCCTTCATTCTAATTTTATCCGTTGTGGACAATAACCACATGCTCTGCATACCTTGTTGTCTCACATTTCCTATTCCACATGTCGCTCCTTAAACCTATATAAGTAGGGCATACATGTACATATTTCCTCATTCTGGGTATTGACTAGGCTTAGGCCCTTCTACCTTCTTCCCCTCTGTTAAGTCCTCAACTTGGGCTGGCATCATCAGCATCCTCCCGAGTATCTGTCTTACAATACACCTGAGTGAATTGAAGATGGCTCTGTAGCCAAGTGGTCGATCCATGACCATGGAAGTCCTACAGCCAGAAGCTTCAGGATCTTGGTGTCTTGCTAAGATCTGGGAGGACATCCTGCAAGGGCAGGATCAGATGACAAGGGTGCTCCTTTGCTTGGCAGAAGGAGTGGAGTACACTGGATGCATGGTGGCCTTGTTGGGTGAGGACCTGCACAGGGGTTTGGTAGTGCCAGGAGGTTTGGGAGGGGTGGGAGGTGTGGAGGATTCAGAAGGGTCAGATGGAAGTGATAGTCCGGGAGAATATCAGCTGGTGGATGATGATGATAAGGGGGATAAAGAGGAGGAAAAGGAAAAGGAGAAAAAGAGGGAGGATGAGGATGATGATATGGAGAGGGGTTAGGAGAGTGAGACTATGAAATATTCTCTCAATATATTTTGTTTCTTTTTATTTTTTTGGCTGAAAAAAAGTAAAGAAAGAAATAGAGTCATAAGGGAAGAAAGGAACAAGTGAAACATGTCAGGATGTTCAGCAGATTCGGTCGTGATAAATAAAGAGAGGGTAATGGTTGTAAGGTTGGGAATAGAGTGTTGGGAGGCTGGGAAAAGGGGAATTAGGAATGGAAGTAAGGACAGGATGATGTAGGGTCAGGATGGATGGGAATTAAGGTTGAGATGGAAATGGAACGGGGTAAATGGAAGGAAGTTTTGGGAGAGGGATGTCTTTGGGAGGGGAGAATGCGTAGTTCAAAGTTTATCTAGCCAGTCGCCACCCCCCCCTTTTTAGGTAGACATCCCATCATCTACTAAAGGTGTTAGCTTCTAGCCAAGAAGAATGGAAAAGAGTGGAGAGAGTATATAATGTGAATGAATGGGACAGATAAAGTAAAATAGATGGGGATGGACAGAAGAGACCTTGGCTGAATATGCCAAGAGGTGCTGCTGACCAAGAGGTCCCAGCTAAAAAGCTTGCCAGCTGTTCTGGTATACAAGTGTGCACAAAGGCAGTTGCATTGACTAGGGCTATTGGCAGAAGTTCCAGCAGTGGAACAGGATCCTGGGTGAGGCTGTTGGAGCAGTGGCAAGTGCCGACTGGACCAAGGCCATCGGGACACACCTAAAAGCATTAGTGGCATGATGGAATGTAATACTACTGTTAGAGATCCCTTATACCCTATATACTGCAGAAAAAACTACTAAAAAAGCATTAAAATACTAAAGTAAAAAAACATGACTGACTCCTTCTTGTACCACTAGTATTGTAATTAATTAGCTTTGGAACACTAATTAAATTTGTCTCTTGTGTTCAAATATTCCTAATAGTATTTTATTAACCTTCCTGGTGCTTCACAAAGCTCCTCAATACCCCCATTACATTTAATACTATTTACTTTGTTTACCACCAAAGGTTGGGTTCCATTTTCAAACTCTGCTGGCCAGTTAATCGGACTACAGCAGGATTCAAGCCTAGAGCCAAGTTACCAGATTCTCTATAGAAACATACTAAATATTAGCCTGAGACACCCCTGTCTCATAAAAATATTATAGTAAGACACTATATTGTCCCTAAACCTTCTCTGCCCTTAATCACATGCCAAAATCCGGTCTAAATTGCCCTTTTTATTGCTAAATAAGAGAAATAGTTAGAAATAGATGCAGGAACTTCTACAAGCTTCCAGCACCTTCCATCACTTTCTGTAAAGTGCCACCAGGTTCTGGAAGGCTTTCCTTATTAGTTAGATTAGTCAGGAGATAAGTACCTTACTAATCAGTCTGTAAATTAATATAAAAGGAGGCCTTCTTGCCCCCTTTTGAAGCAATCAATTCATCCTATCTCCTTATACTTGCCAGTGTGACATTGTGACTCAGTACTCTTAGTCAGCTGTTGATAGTCCAGCTCCTAGGTTTAAATAATAGTAATACTGTTGATTGTCTAAAATCTAAGAAACCTGACTCTCTAGAGATCTGCCTCTGACACCTCAATCCTGTCTCAGGTAGAGTTGGTGAGTTATTTGATGTGAGTCAGGGTGTATTGAATTTTGAGAAATTGGAATGCTTTATTTATATTTACATGAAGTTAGTTGCTATACTTTGTTGTAGCCATGTACTTGTTGGGAATAATCACTAAACATAGTATTACATCTATTCTATCCATTTCATTTCCAACCCACACCTACACTCTATGCCAATCCACAAGTACACAAGTTGAGTCAAATGAGTTTACAAGTCAACCAAGTCCATGCGTCAACTGCTCTGAACTGCAAGGGCAACCCCTATAGTACTTGTGGAATATCATGCATTTATTAGGAACCACTACACTGTTATCCCCAACTATTCAATCCCACCTATTCCGCCTATTTGACATTCTAGCCCTATGCTCCAGAACATAGTCAATCACGTACACCTTGTGTATTCAGCCTATTCCATCTTTGCATTGCATGAAACATTCTATTTGCTCCACTTATTACATTCATCCTTGCACATCTGTTTTCAGTATTACTAGTTTTGACTTTCTGTCTTCTCTATGTTTCCTTTTATATTATTAGCTCCACTTTCTATATTTGCAGTTCTGTTTTGCTATTACTATTTCCATCATATTCTCCATTGCTCTATTCCGTATAGGGTAGCTTCACTAGGGAATAGAATGACATATCATTGCAGCCTGTCTTTGAGAAATCAAGATTGGGACATTAGCATTCTGTTTCACATATTCAATCTTTGCTTTTCTCATCTAATATAGGAATCCAGTCAACTCTTCATAGATAAGAAAGTAGTACAAGAGATTGTACTTTTATTAGTCTGATCTTTAGTTATAAATCAACTAAGATTCCCCCTTTCATTTCTATCTTCATTTCTGCTCATCTTGTCTTGCCATTACAACCTCTATCTATATGAATTAGAAATCAGTGAAGTCCAGTGGGCATAATACATAATTTGAAGCCATATCCTACTTCAAGCCTTGCCATTGTTCATACATTGGGAGATTTACATTAGTATCAAGTATACACTGCTGAGCTTTGGTTACTCTGTCATACTAGCTGAATATCTTACCATCTAATCTTGCATACAAGTGACAATGTCATTATTCACTAGTATATAATCTCAGCTCAGTATATTTGGTTCACACTTTGTCCATCCTATCTTCTATTCCCTTCTATCCCCATTTATTCTTTTTTACTTTGTTTCATTTCACTTCAGTATATTTGCTATGCTCTATCAACTTAACCAATTCTTCACATCTTGTTTCCATGTATTTTATTCTGCATACATTTCTTACATTACCCTGTTGCATGTCAAGTAGTGTAGTTGATGTAGGTATTTCTTCATTTGGAAGATCACAATCCTTTTTTGCCCCTCTGTCCTTCATCTATGTTTTGGCTAACACTCTCAGCACCCTCTCAAACACCTCCCAAAATCCAGTGGCTTCATAGAGAGAGGGTGTAATGCATGAGTAGGTTGAAGCCTGCCACATCTGCTCGGCTCACTGGACTAAGCCAAACCATGCCAGCATTGTATTCAAGGTGCTATTATACTAGGGCTGAGTTCACACAATGTCAGCACTTCAGTGCTTTAATATATGCTCTAATGGACTGTTGTTTTTGTATTTTAGTCTTTTTACATGTTTTGTGCTTTAGTTACCAAGTGTCAAGTACATGTACCAAGACCCAGTAATTTGGCAGTGCCAACCAGGTAACCATCCTATGTCCATGTACAAGTGTCCACGCCGCATGCACATCACTTGGTATACCGGTCTCGGCTCAGCACATCCACCACCTACACTCCTTGCCAATTACCCCTCATGCTCTACCTCACTCACCATCCATTAATCCCACACCATTCTCTCCATAACCCTCGACCCACCTTATCTCAGGGCTTCCTGTCCTTGTATTATCCTTGGCCATGGCCCCATTGTTTTATATCTTGGCACTCTCTATTGTCCTATCCCTGGCTGCATTCCTATTATTCTATCTTTTATTGTTCTATTCTGTTTGCATTTCTTCATTCTAATTTTACTTGCTGTGGACAATGCTCCCACATGTTCTGCATACCTTATTGTTCCACATTCCTTATTCCACATGTTGCCTCTTGAACCTATATAAGTAGGACATGCATGTAAATATTTCCTCATTCTGGGTATCAACTAGGCTTAGGACGTTCTACCTTCTTCCCTTCTGTTAAGTCCTCAACTCGGGCTGGCATCATCAGCATCCTCCCGAGTATCCATCTGTTGCAAATCGGTGGCAGGCATGGCAAGTAGGGCAGAATGCATGAGTACGTTGAAGCCAATGCCACTACTCTTGGCCTGCAGGACTTGGCCATTTGCCTGCCTGATCTTTTGGCAGTCCCAAAGCTCGTCAGTTCCTGGAGCCTGACACCAAGATTATTCTGTAACAGAGAGATTCCTATACATTCTGTCAATATATTCCTTGAATTCCCTCCTTATCCAATTGTCTCAAGATCCATAGACCAAGAGTTAGCCTGATTAGGATGAACCAAGGCACTCACTCTATTAAAGTACCTTTATAGGGCAGGCAAAAGCCTGTCTAGCCATTGCTTATGTAAATAGTTCACTTTTTGAGCGAAAGTTTCCAAATCACTTGTGTACATTAATCTGCAGTATGATGTCATGTATATCTCAACCCCTCTTGTACTTCATGTTTCCTCATCTCCTATTACATGTATTATTTGGTACTATCATTGTAAAGTAAAAACACTACCTCTTGCTATTCCAGTTGAAAGTGTGAAATTTGTTTTCTTGGTATTTTCTGCTTAAATTGCAGATTTTTATAATCTTAACTCCAGGCTCTCAATCTTGTCACTAACCAGTATCCCCTCTATTGTCCACCACTTCCATTCCCCAATACGACAGCCTCCTTGTCAAACTCCAGCCCGGCGGACACGGGTACGAACTCTCATTCTCTACAGCTTCTGTCCTGCCCTACCTCTACGCTCTCTCACCACCACCGTAGGTACGCGCGCATGGGGTGCCCATCGTAGGACCTCGTCATTGGCACATATGATCTCTCGAGAAGACATGGTAGGGACATTGTTGCACCTCGACCAGCTAGGTAAGGTACGGTGTGTTCGCACGAAGCGAAGGCACGCTATATATTTATGTTCATTCTTTTCCGTCCCCACGTGTAGATCGAGATCCGATGGGGTCACTTTGTATCATATACACTCCTCTCCATATTTCCCAACTTCCGCTCCGGACCCCTGGCAGGATCGAGCGTGAGCAGTTCAAATGATGGTGTAGTCCCCATCGCTATAATACTGTGATAGAAATCAATAAAAGTATTCAGGCATTGGATCGCCTTTGTCTAAATGAATAGAACTCATTACTTTTTTTGCAGTGATACAGTTGGAGGGATATGTGCTCGGTTCAGCTGCGATCATCAAATCGAGGATTGATCTACCTAGCTTCGTGATCGGGGACTTTGACGTTCAGGATGTACCACCACTTGTGGTAGTCTTCACGGAGTTGTTGGCGGGACGAAGGTCTGTGACGATGGTGTCTCCTTTGTCTCCAGCGAGATGTGGCCATCTCCGGTTTGGTGTTTAAGGAACATATTTTCTCGACCCACCTGCAAACTCATTGGGAAATCATCGAAATGCTTTCTCGGGACTCGTTCCAATGTGGAAAGCTTGATTAGGTAGGTCCTACAAGCATTCCATGTCTTTCGGAGAAAAGCGGCCGGAAGATAACGCCGCTGCTGCTCCTATTAATTTCCAATGACGATCCTCGAACACAATATATACAGTTTAACTGGCATGGAATATCCTCGAAATCGCCGTCTCCCAACGGGTGAGTCTACGCACGCGAGCCTGCGTATTTATGACCATATGCGCTCGACACCAACCTTTTGCATCGAACTCGATTTGTTGGTGCTTGGCACATTGCACCAGGTGTTTGACGATGCTCTTCTGTGTTACCACCCAGTGTCCGGGCGGCCAGATGCATCTCTGCCCAAGCGGACAGGATACTTTATATTGGCCAGCGATGGCCAACCTTTCTGCGCTGGTGATAACCCTCGCGTTGCGCATCGGTAATATCCCCTTTTCTACCATGTATACTTCCCACATTGCGTGGCAGATGATCCAATGTTGGGCTATGTTGCTGGGCTGATGGACCTC
>QLPI01052099.1:3063-15419 GCA_003314275.1 Chroogomphus rutilus
AAAAAAAAAAAAAAAAAAGAGCTGTGGTAGTTTGTATTGGCCTATCCATTGAGAAATTTATCATTTATCACTATTCATTCAATTTATGAGCCAAAAACTACATACATAAGCCAGGGAGATAATGAATTATGCCTTATATACATCCATGAGCAAATCACAACTAATTGTTACAATACTGATACGATGTGAAGGAATAACATAATTGTAATAAACATAATATCTCCCAAAGATAAACAATGGTGAGGTTCAGGACAGGGCACAGCTTCAACTTGTATGTTGCGCCCACCAGATCGCACTGGTCCCTAATTTCGGAAATAGCGAGACAGAGAATTAGCTTAGTCAAAATCAAAGTCAATTATCTAACTGAGGACTGAACTACTGAATATACAAGATCTTTATACTACTTTCAAATCTACTAGGAGTCAACTAGATTCCTATAATAGATAAGAAAGCCGAGGATCGTGAAAAAGTGAGAACGGAAATACTATGTCCCAAATCTTGATCTCCTCCATGACATTGGGGGTGATGTGTCACCCAATTCCCAACAGAGTTACCCTAAGGAATGTAATAGCAAATCGGATATAAGAGACTGAATGGAATTGCAAATAAATGAAAGTGGAGCAGAATGTAAATGAAAGGATATTAAACCTAAATGAAGACGGAATGGAATTGCGAGCATATAGAGTGTGACATAAATGAGTGGAGTGAATTGACTGTCATGATTTCTCTACTCCTCTATCTATTGCTTGTTATTGGACTCTGCTACTCCGCTAGAACATATGTACAGTTCTTAGGTAATTAGTTAAAGCTCAGTCTTGAGCTGGTCAATATACCAACAAGTATCATTGCTCAAATCCCTCTTCCGCTCCCAAGTATTGAAGCTCTTGTTGTTGCTGACATTAGCTCAAGACTATCATATCCCTACAACACCCCATCATGGATGTTGATCTTCTACAACAAATTCTTGCAGGCCTGCAGAAGAACAATGCAGACCTGACTGCAATGGTAAACAATCAGACACACCATCTTAACCAACACCTAGCAACACTACAAGCCCAAACACCCCAGCTGATATCTACAACCACCTCCTCTATCCCATTAGCTGGTAAAATTGCAAGACCAGAACCATTTGACGGCTCATCAGAGAAGATTGATATCTTCCTGCATGAGCTCTACCTAAACTTCGAGGACAATATATCATATTTCAAAGTGGACCATATGCAAAAGATCCACTTTGCCTTGTGCTATATGAAGGTGAAGTTTGCAGCTCAATGGGCAAGTCGTGTTACAGGGGAACTGGAAGCAGGAACACACAGCTATCAGAGTTGGGAGGAATTCCATACTGAGCTGCTGTTATGGCCCATGCCGCCAAACAAACCCCCATTAAACCCCATAACCACCCACACCGTTTCCAGGACCTTTCCGATTGCTCAAAGACTGAATAATCGATTTCCGAATGTCCGATACATATTCCGAGGTTCCGCATCTCTGAACCTCCGAAGACTCTGAAGTCAAGGTTCCGCTCCTTTGATAGACGACGCGCAGGATCATCGCGTACCTCACTCCTTGTTCTTCGTTTTATATTGCCCCTTGTACTCTCTTCCCCCCCTTGTCTTTACTCGGTAAAAGATAGTACAAGAACTAGATACATGTATATAAACCACCAGTCGACTGGACTATTCACCAGTACAAATATCAACTTAATACTGCGTTGTAGTTTCCGATTAAGTTCCGGTAAACTTCCAACTCTCCGAAATTAGGGACAGACGATCGAGGAGGGTGCAACACATAAGTTGAAGCCAAGTCCCTGCGACCTCGAACCACCCGTACCACCCTATACCGTGAACAGTCCAAGACCCCCGGCATTCCCGACTTCCATCCGCTCCGATTCCGATCCCTCACCCCCACCCTCAGAATACGAACTCCCCCTTCGGAAACCTTTCGGAACCCTCCGAAAATCCTTCCGGAAGTCTCTAGCTAAGCGCCGACATGCGGATTTAACAGCTGCTGATAACATTCCATGACCCAAATAAGAAAGAAATGGCTCAACGAAAGCTGGAGCAGCTGAGACAAGGAGGAAGGCCAGCAACAGAGTTCTTCATAGAGTTTGAGGAACACAGGTCACAGGCAGGGTACAACAATGAAGGATATGTTGCCTTGCTCAAGAGGAACCTGTCCCCACAGGTGGTGGAATGGATTTACACACTGGAGACCATTCCAACAACGTATGACAAGTGGAAGTCATATGCCCTCCGTTTTGACAGCCAGTTGCATGAATACCAAGCAACAAAAAGGGGGACTATAGGACCAAGGATATGGCAGGCTCCAAGAAACCTGCAATCTACTCCAGCTCAGCCACTCACTCCCCCACCTACTTTGGGACCATAACCCATGGAGATTGATCAGGCTTGAGGGAAGCCAGTGAGGGTGGTGACATGCTTCAACTGCAGAGAGCAAGGACACATAGCATGAAACTATCCCAAACCTCGAGGTTTGCAGAAGGTTAGAGCAATGATGGATGGGTGGACAAAAGAGGAGAAGAAGGAGGTGCTGGACATGTTGAAAAAGGAGGATTTTCAGGAGGGACAGGAGTGAAAAGGATGTCCTCCTCACCCTGGATATCTGTAAACTACTTCACCCCACTAGCAGTTGAAGAAAGTGCAGAACCGGAACCTGAAATCATCCCAGAACAACCCTTGAAAGTCGAGAAGGAGAAGAAAGAGAAGAGGAAGTGAGAAGAGAAGGCAGTGGTGGCAGAAGAGGTGGAGAAACCCAAAGAGAGAACGACAGAGTGGGTGTTGTGGAGGATACACCAAGACAACAAGTCAGGGCAGGAAGTATTGAGACAGTGGACACACAGTGGAAGGAAAGGAGAAGTGACATCAGAAGTAGTGGAAGCCATACGAGGGATGAGAAGAGAGAGGAAGGCATAGAAGTGGCCAAGGAGCTTAGAGGAAGGAAACAGTGGATCAGATGAATCAACCAATCTTCAGTAATGATACCCACCACTGTTGAAACACTGACAGACAAAAGGGGATTCACAATTGAAGCACTCCTAGACTATGGGGCAACAGGGTGCTATATCCATGAAGGCTTTGCAAAAGCCAAGTATTTGCCAATAGAAAGACTCCCAAGACCACTACCCATCTACAATGTGGATGGAACCCACAATGAAGGAGGACTGATAACCCATACAGTAACCCTCAGAGTCAGGATAAAGAACCACTCGGAGGTCTTCCCTTTTGCAGTCACTAATACCGGAAAGACAGACCTCATTATTGGCTTCAACTGGCTTCAGAAGCATAACCCAAGTGTCAACTGGAAGACAGGAGAGATGACATTTGACCGATGTCCCTTGGAATGTGGAATTTCAAAAGCAGGTGTAGAGGAGGATGATGCAGGAGAAGAAGAGGAAGAACTAGAGGAGGGAGACTGTATATTTGTGACCTGGATTTATGCAGAGGAGGAGGAAGAATGGGTGGCCAGGACACACTCACAGAAGCTGGCAGAGGAGGCACAGAAGGAGAAAAAGAAGAGGACGGTGGAAGAAATGGTGCCAGCACACTACCTGGAAGAGTTTAGAGGGGTCTTCACAAAGGAGGGGTTTGACAATAACCTTCCCAAATGATGGCAGTGGGACCATGCAATCGAACTAAAGCCAGGGGCTGAACCATTCTCAAGCAAGGTGTATCCACTCAGTCTGGAGGAACAGAAGTAGCTAGATGAGTTTTTGGAAGAAAACCTAAAGTCAGGGAAGATCCAACCATCTAAGTCTGCCATTGCATCACCATTCTTCTTCATCAAAAAGAAAGGTCGCAGCTTGAGGCCAGTGCAGGACTACTGAAGGCTAAATGCGATGACAATCAAGAACCACTATCCACTGCCACTGATTTCTGAAGTGATCCACAAACTACATCATGCATGCATCTTCACTAAGCTGGACATTAGGGTGGAGATATAATAATGTCCGAGTCAAAGAAGGAGATGAACACAAAGCGGCCTTTATCACCAACTGCAGGCTCTTTGAACCGCTGGTCATGTTCTTTGGATTGACTAACTCCCCTGCAACATTCCAGATGATGATGAATGACATCTTCCATGAATTGATCAATGAAGGATGCGTCAGCACCTATATAGATGACATCATGATCTACTCAACAGAACACAGAAGGTCTGTCAAGTGTGTCTTGGCCCTGCTACAAGAATACAATCTATATCTCAAACCAGAGAAATGTGAGTTTGAGAAGGAGAAGGTGGAATATCTGGGATTGGTGGTGAGCAAAGGGAAGGTGGAGATGGACCCAGTGAAAGTAAAAGGAGTGAGCAGGTGGCCAGTTCCTAGGACGAAGAACGAATTGCAGCAATTCTTGGGTTTTGTCAATTTCTATTGTCGCTTTATCCAAGGCTTCGCAAGCATTGCCAAACCACTACATGAACTAACAGGAAATAAGCCATGGAACTGGGGACCAAAACAGTTGATAAGCTTCCAACTTCTTAAGGCAGCAGTAACGGCAGCACCAATCCTAGCCTTCCCAACAGATGAGGACCTATTCTGAGTGGAAGCAGATAGTTCAGACTTTGCCAGTGGTGAAATCCTGTCTCAAATGCAACAAGGAACCTGGAAACCAGTGGCCTACATGTCCAAGGCACTCAATGATGTAGAGAGGAATTATGATATACATGACAAGGAGATGCTAGCCATTATGTGGGCATTGGCAGAGTGGAGGCACTATCTGCAAGGGGCAATGCAACCATGTGAAATATGGATGGACCACAAGAACCTAGAATACTTTATGATGGCAAGAAAGCTGAACCGCCGCCAGGCCAGGTGGTCACTCAAATTGGCAGACTATGATTTTATCCTAAAGCATCAACCAGGTCAACTCAACAAGAAAGCTGACCTCCTCTCGAGATGGGAAGACTATAAACAGGGAGTAGAAGGAGACAATACTGGAGTTACAGTGTTGAAGCAAGAGTTTTTTCAAGCGATAAGAGGAGAGCTTAGAGGAGAGGAGGAAGACCTGATGAAAAGAATCAGAAAGGCAAAGAACATAGAGAGCAAAGTCAGAGAGAGGGTAGAGAGTGGAGAGAAGGATTGGAAGGAAGAAGAGGGGATCATAACGTGGGAAGGAAGGATATACATACCAAAGAACAGAAAGCTTTGGGAGGAAATCATTCATCTACACCATGACACACCCACTGTGAGACATCCTGGGAGGTTCAAGACAACAGAACTCATCCTCAGGAACTACTGGTGGCTAAGGATACATGGAGATGTGAGAACGTATGTGGATGGGTGCAGTAGGTGTCAACAAACAAAGACGTTCCCAGCAAAACCAAGGGGGACTCTAGCTCCAAATGCAATTCCAACAAGGATTTGGCAGTACATATCGGTGGACCTCATCACCCAATTACTACAAAGCCTGGGATATGACACAATTATGGTGGTGGTGGATAGACTGTCCAAATGAATTAGATTGGCACCAACAAATGGAGAGGTTACATCAGAAGGGATTGCAAGGATCTTCAGAGACATGGTGTGGAAGGACTTTGGACTCCCAGAGGTGGTGATCAGTGACAGAGGCTCTCAATTCATCTTAAAGTTCACAAAAGACCTATACCAAATGCTAGGGATAAAGATGAACCCTTTGACTGCCTATCATCCCCAGACAGATGGACAAACAGAATGCATCAACCAAGAGGTAGAGCAGTATCTATGGCTGTTTGTTAACCATCGGCAGGATGACTAGGTAGAATGGTTGTCATTGGCAGAGTTCAGCTATAATGACAAGATCCAAGTGTCGACAGGGTACTCTCCATTCTACTTAAACTATGGACAGCATCCAAGGAAGTCCACAGAGCCACAATGGGAGGCAGAAACAGAGGGGGCAGATGTGTTTGAGAGAAGGATGAAGAAAATAAGAGAGGAGGCAGCAGCAGCACTAGAAAAGGCAGCATCAGACATGAAGAAGTATTATGACAAAAGAAGGCAAGACGTACCACAATATCAAGTAGGGGACAAGGTTTACTTGGAAGGCCTTAATATCACCACCGACCGACCTTCAAAAAAACTAGAAGACAGACATTATAGCCCATTCCCAATTGTGGCAAAAGTGGGAGAATGTGCCTATAAACTGCGACTACCCCCCAATTGGAAGAACATCCATCCTGTGTTTAATACTGTCCTGCTACACCCTGCCCAAACACCCACATCCTCCATATAACAAAAGCCAACACCCCCTCCACCAGTGATGACACCAAAAGGAGTAGAGTATGAAGTGGAGGAAGTCCTGAACTCCAGAATGCATAGAGGAGTGCTGCAGTATCTGGTAAAGTGGGTTGGGTACCCCAGAGAAGATAATTTGTGGGTGTCAGAGAAGAACATGAGGAATGCAAGATGGAAAACACAAGAGTTCCACAGGCAATTCCCAGCTACACCCAGGCACATAGGCCACATCTTCCACAGACTACCCTTTTGCCCCATACCAAACCCTGGAGTAGTGATACATGATGGGATGACATGGATGCACGAGGGAGGTGGGAGCAGTGTGCAGAAGGCCATTGCACACGCAGTGGTGGTCAGTGCGGCAAGTCAGTGCAAAAGTGCACAATGGCGAGTGTAACAAGTACACGATGCTCAGTGGTGGTGGATGCAGCGAGTCAGCACAACAAGGACATGGTGAGTCAGCGCAACAAGGATGTGGCAAGTCAGTGCAATGAGTGCATGACGGTGAGCATGACACATGCATGACAGCGAGTGTGACACATGCATGATGGTGAGTGTGACACATGCGCGACGGCAAGTGTGACACATACGCGATGGCGAGCATGACACATGCGCGACGGCGAGCATGACACATGCACGATGGTGAGTGTGATGCATATGCAACGGCGAGTGTGATGCATATGCGATACACTCGGCGATAGTGGGCATGGCAAGTCGACGCTACGAGTACACAACAGCAACGGGTGCGAACGCAGGCAAGCATGACAAATGCAAAGGCGCGAATGTGGGCAGGTGTGGGTGTAAGGATGGTATGAGGGTGGGTATGGGTGCAGGTGTGAGGGCGGCAGGTGCAGGTACGCGTAGGGGTGCAGGTGCAGGGACAGGTGCAGGTGCGAGGGTGGCGGGTGCAGGTGTGGGTGCAGGTGTGTGAGGGCAGTGCACCGGTATGCAATGGCAGGTGCGACGAATAAAGCATAACGGCGGCATGACAGGTGCGCAGGCGTGAACCCACGCAGGTGGCAGGTATGAGGGTGGCAAGTGCAGGTACATGTAGGGGTGCAGGGGCAGGTGCAGGTGGGAGGATGGTGCAAGGGTGGCGAGTGCAGGTGTGGGTGTAGGTGTGAGGGCAGTGCACCGGTACACAATGGCGGGTGCAACTAATAGAGTGTAACGGCAGGCGTAACAGATGTGCAGGCGCAAACCCATGCAGGCATAACAAAAAGACCGAGTCGCTGTGCATGCTGGCATGACAATGAAATGACCTGTAAAATAAAAAAAGAGTCGCTATGCATGCTGGTGTGATGAAGAAATGACCTGTGATTGTTGTGCATGCCGGCGTAATAAGAAAAGGATCCATGGCTAGCAGAGAGCTCCAGAGGGTCTTGATCCAGGGAAGTTGAACACACGCTGGTGCAACGGGAAGACTAACTAACAAGTCTGCAACCCCTGCCTTACCTTCTTCTTGCAAAGAGGATGCCCCACCAATCGTGCACGCTGGCACGATGGCTAGGATGAGTGCAGGGGCCAATTACCTTCTTCTCACCACCTCTTTCAGATGAGACCGCAGGTGGGAGGGGCAACAAACGAACAAAACAGGCACTTATACCAAACAAACACAAACTCCTCCAACCCAGTACATTGGATCGCCCAGTAAATAGGCAATGGTCAATGAGGACATTGACCTTAAAAGGGGGGGTAATGTCATGATTTCTCTACTCCTCTATCTATTGCTTGTTATTGGACTCTGCTACTCCACTAGACCATATGTACAGTTCTTAGGTAATTAGTTAAAGCTCAGTCTTGAGCTGGTCAATACACCGACAAGTATCATTGCTCAAATCCCTCTTCCACTCCCAAGTATTGAAGCTCTTGTTGTTGCTGACATTGACAGGAGCATGTGATGCCAAGATGGATACACGAGGTGTATATAGTCTGTAGGCTGAGGGCATACAGTTGGATAGGCGAGTAAAGGTGTAGTTGGGCTGAGTGGGCTGAAATGAATAGTCGGGCATGCCGGCATACAGTTCCTAACACTGATGCATATACTGTTAGTATATACTGTTAAAGATGTTAAAAGATGCTATAGTAATAATGCCTTTAAGTAATATGGGGAAGATGTGGCTTGGCTTCAACATTCTTGCATTGTGCCCTCCTACCCCTTCTGTCACTGGATTTCAGATATTGTTCAGGAGAGGACCATGAGTGTCAGTACCAAATATAGATGCTGACATAGAGGAGATGTATATACAGTAAGTATTAGGAACCATTGTGCCAGCATGCCTAACTATTCAATTCAGCCCATTCAGCCTAACTCTACCCTCACTTGCCTATTCAACCATATGCTTTTCAGCCCTTGAATTCAATACACCTTGTGTATCCATCTTGGTGTCACATACAACTGTCAATACGCTTCACTATGTCAATCCCATATGCTCACAAATCCATTTTCACTTCATTTATGTTTAATACTTTTTTCATTATGTTCTGCTCCACTTTCCTTATTTGCAATTCCATTCTATCTCTGATATCCGATCTGCTACTACATTCCTTATAAGGTAACTCCATTGTGAATCAGGATGACACATCACCCCTCAATTGTCAGGGGACGACCTTCTCCGAAGCCTGATCCAAGCCCGAAGTACCATTTCACACTCCGATCGACTCTGAGGCTAAAACATCCAGAAACCATCGAGTGGAGACGAGAACGATCTTGAAGCATGATGACTAGAAATCCGGAGTGAACGTCCGAGCCTCGGACTTAGTACCAGGAAGTTGGCTCTACAAACTCCGATGTATTGATTTGTAACTAGTGCACAGACCACCCATATAAAGGGTATAAAAGGGGCTCACCAGCAGCGGGATCCTTAGACTTTCCTCTTTGGATTCCCCCTGCTTAGGTGAGGACTCCATATGTATTTAGGCAGTAGTAAAACAATTAAACACTTTGGATTCCCCCTGCTTAGCTCGCCTCTGAGATATACCTCGGGGCTGTAAGAGGGTTGCCCTTACAGCAGGAAAGTCTCCCCAATAAGGACCGGGAGCCGTGCTACAACACAGTCATAGGTGGTTTCGGACTCAACCGAAGCGACTCGGAGAGTACCAACTCCTACCCGTACCTGACACCGGACTCCCCCTCCTCTATAGTTATAGCCACAGGTATCCCCACTAGTCTCACCTTTGACATGAACACCGAGGAACGACTGCAAAGATTAGAGCAAGAGCTGGCAGAAAGCCGAACGGCAAATGCTGCAATAAACGAAGCCCTTAGGGCAATCATGGCTAAACTAAATGACCCAATACACCAGGGGTTAAACTCCAAAAATCTAGAAGATGACCCAACTCTGAGTGCACATTTTTCGGACACTCGGAATACCGCGGCCTTACAAGGAAACTCCAGAGTCAGGCCCGCATCCCCATCTGACTTCGATGGAGACAGAGAGAAAGGGAGAGCCTTCCTCAACTCCTGCAACATTTACTTCGTAATCTGCAGAGATCAGTTTCCTAACAGCCAGTCTCGGATACATTGGGCTCTATCCTACTTCAAGTCCGACAGAGCGGCCCGCTTTGCAAACAAAATACTCCAAAGTGAGAGAATGGGACATCCACACTACTCGGACTGGAGAGCCTTCGAGTCGGACTTTATACGAAACTTCTGTCCGAAGAATGAACAACTCTCCGCCCTCACACAACTAGAAGGGACGGGCTGGTACCAAGGCAAAGACTCTGTAGAAGAATACATCGACCGGTTCGCAGAGCTGGTGGATCTTGCAGAATACCACGATGACAAGATGATCGTAATCAAGTTCCGCCGAGGCCTCGAACCAGGAATACAGATGAAGGTTGCACTCCTGGGGAGTGGAACTCCAAGTTTTGACGACCCCGAAGGATGGTATGAAGCAGCACAAAGGGTTGCATGGGACCAAGAAGCCAATGAAGCATTCACAGAGGCACATCGAAGCCAACTTCAGACCTCCATCCGATCAAACGGCGTGCCTCCCAGATTAGTTCCCGGAGTTCCAAGGATGCCAGTAATATCCCCTCGTTTCCCAGAAATACCCCGACGGACTCCCATGCCACCACCGAATGCGCCAAAGGAAGCTCCGACCCTGATGGAAGTAGACTGGACCCGAGCAAAAGGTTCCACCCTAGGAGTTTGTCACCGATGCCGAAAAACTGGACACTATGCACGAGATTGCCCGTTGTCCTTTGATATCCGAACCATGAGTATGGAAGAAAAGTTGGAGCTACTTCCGGAACTTCTAGACCTTGTAGGAACGTCAGAAGTGGCATTTATGGAAGGATCGAGGAACTCCAAGGAAGTGGAAGGGTGGAAAGAGAAAGAGGAAGAAGAGGGTTTTGGAGCCGGCAGTGGGTGAATCGTGTGCCCCCGCTGCCTGTACATAATAGGTTCTCGTGTCTGGAAGAAGAATGTAAGGTGACCATTGCACCTTTCCTTCCAGAAGAACAGCCATCGAAAGACACACAAAAATCAGAGGCTCCACCAAAACAATCTCAGATACGGCTCCGAAAATGGGAAAAACGACTTCCAAAGAGATATGTGGTGGCCACCACCCCAAGTCCAAAGTCGTTAGTAATCAAAGTGGAGATCCAAATGACGGACACAGCAGAAGTCAGGTCGGGACCCGCTCTTGTGGATTGTGGGGCCACTGGACAATTCATGGACCGAGGATATGTAGAGCGATACCATCTCACCACTCAGAAATTACAGAGACCTATTCCGGTCTACAATGTGGATGGATCTCCGAACGAAGCCGGAGCCATCAGGGAAGTTGTCGATGTGATCCTCCGAGTAGATGGACATACGGAACGTACCACATTGGCGGTCACCAGCTTGGGAAAACAAGACCTTATCCTGGGTTTTACCTGGCTGGAAGAACATAACCCCGAGATTGACTGGCAAACCCGGACTGTTAAAATGAGCCGGTGCCCGGCAAAATGTCTCACCTGCCAAACCAAAATACGAGATGAATGGAGGAAGGAACGAGTGTTGAAAAGGCAGATCCGAGAGTGTAGAATCGGCCCATTTCCGAAACTCCTAGAGGAAGATGGTCCAGAGGAAGAAAGTGCGGAGGCAAATGGGGGGAGTGAGGAAGAAAAAGATCCGCTGGATGAGCTGGGACCCGGGGACAGAGTAATGTGTGTGATGCTCCCGCCGGAAGAAGAACATGTCCGAGTTGAACAGACTACCTCCCAGAGGTTGGCAGAGGCTCATTACAAAAACGTCCGAGTAGAGGCGGAAATCCCCGAATATCTCCGAGATTTTGAAACCGTCTTTGCCAAAGAATCCTTCGATGAGCTTCCAGAAAGGAAGATTTGGGACCATGCCATTGAGCTCGAATTAGGGTCCAGTCCGGCCAACTGCAAGGTGTATCCCATGTCCCCATTAGAACAGACCGAACTGGATGCCTTCATTCAAGAAAACCTTCGGACTGGACGAATCCGACCTTCCAAATCTCCGATGGCATCTCCGGTCTTCTTTATCAAAAAGAAAGAAGGATCTCTCCGGCTCATCCAAGACTACCGAAAATTGAACGCAATGACAATAAAAAACCGGTACCCACTCCCTCTCATTCCAGAATTAGTGAATCAGCTCAGAGGAGCCAAATATTTCACAAAATTGGATGTCTGATGGGGGTACAACAATGTCCGAATAAGGAAAGGGGATGAGTGGAAGGCTGCCTTTCGAACAAACCGAGGACTGTTTGAGCCACTGGTGATGTTCTTCGGTCTCACGAACAGCCCAGCCACTTTTCAAACAATGATGAATGACATTTTTCAAGATCTTATCTTAGCAGGACTTGTTTGTGTATACATCGACGATATCCTCATCTATTCTCGGACCTTGACCGAACACCAAAGGATCACACGCCAGGTGTTGGAACGACTCCGAGAACAGAAGCTTTATCTCCGAAAGGAAAAGTGCGAGTTCGAAAGGACTCGGATCGAGTATCTAGGACTCATCATATCCGAAGGAAAGGTGGAGATGGATCCTGTCAAAGTCCGAGGGGTAACGGAATGGCCAACTCTGAAGAATCGGAAGGAAGTCTAGTCGTTCCTCGGATTTGCAAATTTCTACCGATGCTTCATCAAGGACTTCTCCCTTCATGCT
>QLPI01052100.1:0-19802 GCA_003314275.1 Chroogomphus rutilus
CCTATATAAGTAGTGAATGTATGTAGATGGTTCTTCATTCTGTAAATCAACTAGGTTTATGCCTTCTTGTCCTCCCTTCTCCTGTCTAAAGTCCTTTACTCGGGCTGACACTCTCAGTACTCTCCCGGGTATCTCTTCTGTCCCAAATCAGTGGCACACACGGAAAGTAGGGCGCAACGCACAAGTATGTTAAAGCCAAGCCACTATAACTGGCTTGCAGGACTTGGCCACTTCCCACCAGCATTGTGAAGTTGGCACTATTACTATAGTGCTCAGCCCACACATTGTTGGCAGTACCGGTGCCTGACACATTGTTGGCAGTACCGGTGCCTGACACAGGCCTCCCACCAAAGTGATTGGCAGGCAGGAGGTTGTGTTTCTCTGTTAGGTAAACTAAGTCTTCTGCTACTATTGCAGTTAGCAGTTTCCCTATAGTGTTGAACAGAGCTATGGGGTGGTATGATTTTGGAGCATCGTAATTAGCCTTGCCTGGCTTCCACAGCACCACCATGACCCAGGATCTCCAGCTGTTACTGTAGGTTTTCAGTGTAAATGTAGCGCAAAAGATGTAGAGAAGATGCTCAGTGATCTGGTCAACCATCTCTTTCAGTACTACATTTGGGATCCCATCATCACCTGGTGCCTTATAGGGCTTCAGTGTGTTGATCTGACACCTAATTTGGTCTTCATGGATCTGAAAGCTATGGTTGATATGTTTTGGGTAGCGGAAGTCTGTCAGCACTTGTGACTTGACAGGCCTGGGTGGGAAGAATGCTGCTGTGAAGGCTTTGCTTTTTTCTTCATTGGTTTCTGCCATATGTGTGGTGCTGCCAAGCTCTGTTACCTGCAGCATAGGGATTGGTGATCTGCTGCCATCTGAGGCTGGGTTGGATAGGTATCTGTTTGCTGTCCATAGGAGTCCCTCATTGAGGTCTTCTAAGTACTCTGCCCAGTGTTACACCTTTGCTTTACCAATTTCTTTGCTATATTTTTCATTGATCTCCTTGAGTTCTGTATGAGAGGGGTGATCAGCTATGGCTCTATGAATATACAACTGATTGTTTAGCCTATGCTTCACTTTCTTGAGTTCTGAAAGCTTTCTAGTCCACCACCTGTGTGAATGCGAGACTGGCTTTGACATTGGCACTGCGATGTCGATGGTGTTCCATATGGCATTCGTCAATATTTCAACAGCCCTGTTAAACTTGGCCTCATTGCTGAACTCCCTTGCCTCTGGTATCATCTCTAGCTGCTCTGCCAACTGCCCCCAAAAGTAGTCCCAGTCAACCATTTTGAAGTTACAAAATGGCTCCGACTTCTTAGTTTTCACCTTAATTTCCAAGGTTGTGAGGATTGGGACATGATCAGTCCCTGGGCCCCGTCTTCTAGGATCAGTGCTGCACGTGGTGATGGAACCAGAAATGTTGTCAGTGCAGAATATGATGTCGACCCTCATCCAGTTCTTGGTCAACATCGACTGTAGGGTTGACATCCATTTGGGAGAGATGTTGTATTCTGCCAGAAGTAGTAATAGTTCTTCTGCATCCCTAGTGGCTTTGGCCGTGAATAGGTGGTGATTCCTCTCCTCTCCTCATCCTGGTTAGGGTGATGGTGGTTGAAGTCTCCACACCAGACCATAGAGTCTGTCTCATGTTGGATGATATTGGCCCACTCCTGTTCAATGAAGTTCTCAATAGTTCGCAGGGATGCCAAGTGTTCCTTGTAAATATTGAAGATCATAGTCCTGCCTTGAGGGTGTTTGAGTTGTATTGCCATCACATCATTTGTCCCCTGAAGCAACATCTGTGACCACATGTTGGTGTCTAATGCTGTATTGACTAATATTGCTGTCCTCTTTGTAGACATGTTAGTCAGATGAGAAGTAGGATATAGGATGCACCAGTTATGATTGGCCTTCATATTCTCTAGCGTATATATGTATGGCTCCTGAAGTAGTAGTAGGTCCCACTCCTTGTGAGCAGCTGAGTTAATAAGGTCATACTGTGCCTTGTCCGATTTATTTAGGTTTTGTTGGTATATTCTCAGTCTCATCGGTGTTGGTTCTGTTGTGTAAGGCATTATCTTTGTTCTAGTAGGGGTGGTGCACCTTCTCCATCTGTGTCACCCCACCGCCTGGTAGGGCTCTGGTAGGATCCATTGGATAGGGATACAGCAATGGCATTGGCACTGGTCTGCAAGGGTGCTGGCTGTGGCTGGTGTCCAGTTGGGTGGGTCACTAGTTCTTGTCTATATAGAAGTGTCATTTGCCTGTATTTGCCTCTGTGGTGCATCACTGCTTCCCATCCCCCATCCTGTTGTGGTGTGTGCATTGGCATGGTAGGTGTTGATAGCAGAGGTGGTATCTTGGATGGCTGCAGGATATGGGTCCATGCCTCCTCAGTGGGGAAGTATGGCATCTGGTTCTCAAGAAGTTTGTTGTCTAGCTCTGCACACTTACCTAGGAATACAGGGCATGTCCTAGCCCAGCTTGCATGGCCAGTGGATTTGCATGAGATGCAATACAGCTTGTCCTGTTCACAGGTGAGGGTTCTGTGGCAGCTACTACAGGTGCCACACATGTCATGCTCTTGTAGACAGGCATAGGACATGTGATTCCATCCTTGGCATTTGAGGCATTGAGTAGGCTCCTTTTTGCATTTCTCGGTGTAGGTGTGTTTCTGACATATTATCAACCCATTTGTGAGTACCTTGTTGGCTGTCTCTGGCATGGTGAAAGTGAAGAGGGCATGGCCACAGGTCTGGTTTGCCACCCTGCACTGCTTGGGTTTGATCCACCTCACTTTGTCAATCATGCCATGTGGCAGATGGTTGATCTCCTCCACTCCCCTTAGCTCTTTCTCTCTCCAGACTAAAGTGTAAGGGAATGAACTGAATCATCAGTGGGAACAAACATGATCTTATTCTTACATCTGGTGCCAGTGATTCTATAAATTGCATTCTGTATCTGGCTTCATTGAGCCACTTTGCCATGTCTTCATTATTGAGTTCAAAGAGGATTTCACCATTGGTGAGTCTCCTTGCACTGATGATAGTATGCCCCCCTTTTGTATCCATGGCACTGATGATCTTATTTGCTCACACCATTAAGCCAGAGTTGTCCAGGTCTGCCAGTATCTGCTCCCCTATCACTGCCGCATCCACCAGCACTTGTCTCTGCTTTATGCCCTCTCTCGCCAAGACCCTGGCATCGAGGGTGGACATATTAGCTGGTGCCTGTTGTGAGACAGCCGCCTTTACTATTACATCGTGGTAGGAGGTGGTGGTCTCATTGATATGGGTTGCTGAGGTAGCGACTGTGTTCGATGCTGTTTGAATCATTTTCACCACCACTACCACATCCTCTGTAACTTGATGGGATATCTTAATCATGGTATCAGCGGCTGCAGTGGCCTTGTCGAGCATCTCTGTGGTCTCTGCCACCTTGACTGAGAGCGCATTCCCTTCTGCTGCCAGGCTCCCTTTCACCTGGCACATGACCCTCTCGTACCTCATGTCATCCTCAATACACTCCATCACAAATGCAATGGAGTATAGTGTGTTGACAACCTGTCATGATATGCCTTTGTATTGTGTCACTTGCAATATGGCGGTGGATAGGGTGTCGGTTGTCCATGATGCACCTGGTATTGTTAGCAGGGTACATTCAAGATAGAGCTTACCTTCATTGGAGTTTCTGATCTCCTGCCCTGGAAGCTCCCTTATCTCTTCCCTGGTGAGGTTTTCGGAGTCCTGCACCATGCCTCTAGTGGCTGGCTGGCCTGCCTGTGCTCTCTTCTCACCTAAATCCTCAACTCACTTTGCCTGCTCTGGCTGTTTGCCTTTTTCAGTGATAGCTGTTGCCCTAGGCTGGATCCAACCCTGGGCATCGATTTCCCTGAGCCATGATTGTTATCACCTGCATCTGCTGTGTGGGCATGTTCCTGCCCCTCATTCTACTCGCTGAAGCATTGTTTGACATCAGGGCAGGGATCAGTGGGTATTGGTCAGATTTTGATCTTTGTTTGAGGAACAATCGCCTAGGTATGTTTTTGGAGCGTTTTGAGGTGTGGGAATTTTGGTTGTTTGACGTGGTTGTAAGCAAGAAGCTCCCTCTATTGACCCCTTGTATTCCCTCCTCCCCTTGTCTTTTAACTGGACAGTAGATAATACAAGGAGTAGCTACATGTATATAACCCCCAGTCAACTGGACTATTTGCCAGTACAAATATTCACTTAATTGTGTCCTAAGTTTCCAACTTAGTCTCCCGCACATTTTCCAACTTTCAGAAATTAGGGACAGATGATTGAGGAGGGTGCAACACATAAGTTGAAGCCAAGTCCCTCTGACCTCGAACACCCAAACAACTAGTCATATAACCTCAACACTACAACCGACTATCTGGCACTTCCTCATCTGCTTTCCACCTCTTCCATCCTTGTCCTCTATCTTCAACCCTTGACCCCCTACGTCCCCGGGACCTCAACCCCACCTATGGAACCCTCCAGAAACCTACAGAACCTTTCCAGAAGCATTTAATTAGGCGCAAAAACATGCAGATTTAACATTGGTCCCTTGTCCCTTCACTCTACTCCTCATCTCTCTCTCCTATAGGCATGCCCTCTGTTGTCTAGGAATCTCCAGGGTGTCAGAACTGCCAAGGTTTCAGGCCGATTTTCAGTCTGTCTTGCAGGTTTGTGGGCTAAGTTCTTTGGGATCA
This sequence comes from Chroogomphus rutilus, assembly GCA_003314275.1. Lineage (NCBI taxonomy): Eukaryota > Fungi > Basidiomycota > Agaricomycetes > Boletales > Gomphidiaceae > Chroogomphus > Chroogomphus rutilus. The sequence goes on from QLPI01052100.1 coordinate 4,719, forward strand.
GTTTGGTAGGAGGAACAGGTCATCCCCTGACAATGTTGCCATGGCAAACTGACAAACTATATCACCCATATCATGTGCTCAGTCAGCAAGTCTTGTTGTTCACCACATATAGCTCTTGTGCAGTTGCCAGAGTACCTTTTTGTTCTCCATTTATGACTCTTATTGTTTTTGATTCCATAAAGTAGCTAATCATGTTTCCTTTTACCTCAGTGGTTTGACACCTTTGTTCAAATACTGAGGTAAGATACCCACATGAATGGATGCAAAACATGCATGTGCCTTATGTACTGCAAACCGGTGTAATAGTGTTTCAGCTGGGCTGGGATGACTTTAAGTAATAAATATTAAGTCAGGTGCAGATTGTTTGTTGGATGCGAAACAAGATGATAAAGATGCAACAAATCCAAGCCTCCTTACCCCAGCCTTCGTACGGCATTATCTGCTGTTTCTGTGCTTCTGTTACATACCATTGCAATGGTTGGTGAATGCATGTAATAAGTTGCTGTTTAAATAGTGCCCACAGACTAATGCCAGATAACCTGGCATAGTGGCCTTTTGGCCCAGTTGGAAGAACACATCACTGTGGGAATTTGTTGCCTTTCACAGTATGCCAGGTTACCCAAAGGTCAGCGGTTCAAATCCCTGTGTGTGCAATAATTTAGAGGGTTGTTGCAATCACTTGGACCCCAGGAACCCTGGCTTACATGATGGTCCATGACATCATGGGGGTCTGCTATGTCAACAGTAATTAGAGTGCTTGGGGGGAGCCACAGACAGGCCTAGGAAACCTGTTAAGATATCATCACTGTGGCACCTCGAGGGCTCGGTACCTAAGGGGAAGGTACTGTTACATACCATTGCAATGGTTGGTGAATGCATGTAACAAGTTGCTGTTTAAATAGTGCCCACAGACTAATGCCAGATAACCTGGCATAGTGGCCTTTTGGCCCAGTTGGAAGAACACATCACTGTGGGAATTTGTTGCCTTTCACAGCTTCAGCAATTCACTCAAGCAATGGATGATCAAGTTGCCCAGAAACTGGAGTCCATTTGTCAACATTTGGGCAGCAGATGAGATTACAGGACACTAACTCCAAAGAATCCACTTTGTTTATTGATTTTTTTGTTCACTCTTAGACTTAATTACTAGAGGTTCCACTGAATGTAGAAAGCTAGAATATACAGCTCAGTCGAGTAAGTGGAACACGACTATGTATTTAACAATACCTAGAATATACAGCTACATGTAATGAGTATATGTGAGTCCATGTTAAGTATGTAATGTGAGTATCTCACCTCAGTTGAGTAAGTGGAACGCGACTGAGGAGATACAAACCGTCTACGGTGATTATATACTATGGCGAATGTGGAACGTGTGGAATGGTGTGGAATGTGACAATAAGGTAAAAAGTATGTGGGAGTGGAACTTGTGGAATGCAACACAATGACATGTGATTGATGAGTACCTACAGATTTCAACACTCCCCCTCACTGTGATGACGGGGTATCATCACAGTGACGAATAGGTCCGAGTCCAAGCAATGAAGTAAATTTCTCGTGTTTCGGTCGAGCAAGGGCTTTAGTCATGACATCCGCCAGCATGTCTGAGGTTGGGAGGTACTTGAAAGACATGTCTCTTGCATCGACATGTTCGCGTGTATAGTGGAACTGAACATCGATATGCTTCGACCTAGCATGAAAGCTGGGGTCCTTTGTAAGAGCGATTGACCCCAGGTTGTCACTGTAGAGTGTGGTGGTATCTTGTTGGTAACCCAGCATCGCAAGCAAACGGCACAGCCACATGGCTTCTTTAGTAGCATGGCAGCTTGCAACGTATTCAGCCTCGCAGCTCGATGTAGTAACAATCGCCTGTCGCTTCGAACTCCAAGAAATGGCACCTGTGCCGAGGGTAAATATGTACCCTGAAGTGGATCTCCGGGTATCTGTGCAACCAGCGTAATCCGAATCAGTGTATCCAGTGAGGGATGGGCGGGTCTTGCCACCAAGGGTAAGGGTAGAGCCTTTAGTCCGTTTCAAATATCGCAGGATGCGTTGCAACGCTGTCCAATGGGCAAGACCAGGGTTGGAGTTAAATTGACTCAGTCTGTTTGTCGCAAAGGTGATATCGGGGCATGTAGCCATCGACACGTACATTAACGAACTGACGCCAGCCAGGTAAGGAATTTGCTTCATTTTCTTTCTTTCCTCATCAGATGTGGGTGACATGGAATTAGTAAGGATAACGTTCGGGTCTAGAGGTGTTGAGACACCATAGGAATCTGTCATGCCAAAACGCAGTCGATCTCTGGTAACCTTCATTCCTAAAAACCATTTTATGGGTCCCATGTCAACAACGTCGATTATTTTTCGTAGGTCAGTGACCATTAAAGACAGAGTCTCGGGGTTGTTAGCTGCAGCGGCCATGTCATCAACATGTACTGTGACCATGATGTGACCTCGATCGCTTTGTTTCACAAATACACTATGGTCGACGCTAACTCTGGTGAACCCTGCTCAGCACATCTCATCGTAAAGTCGTGTGTACCAACATCAGCCAGCTTGTCGTAGGCCATATAATGATTTGTGGAGTTTGCATACCCATCTCTCCTTCCCTTTTTCCTCGCGACCTTCTGGCTGTTCCATGAAGATCTCTTCAGATAAGTCGCCATGTAAGAATGCAGTCTTGACGTCAAACTGATTTATTTCCCAGTCGAGAGAAGCTGCCAGTCCCAACACTGTCTGCACAGATTCCAGGCGTGCGACTGGCGCAAACGTATTGGTATAATCAACACCTTCAACCTGGGAGTAACCTTTTGCGACTATTCTGGTCTTACATCGTGAGATCTTGTTCTTTTCATCTCGTTTCCACAAGAACACAGTACGGCAACCAAGGATGCGGCGTCCTTCTGGCACTTCCGAGCGTGGTACAAGTGTCCATACACCATGTCGTCGCATCGACTCCATCTCCTCATCGTAGCTGGTCTCCCACTCTTTTGCATTGTAGGATTTTTTCGCTTCTCGGTAAGTTCGTGGATTGTCTTCTGCCACACCCAGAAACTCATCCATCTCCATATCTGTTGCAATAGTAACTGTATCATATGCAGTGAGCGCACTGTCTCCAGTATGTCCATTTGTTTTCTTCTCTCTTATTTCCAGCTTTGCCTTCTCCAAAAAAGTCTCATGTGGTAATCCTTTCATTGCAGCACCAGCCGCTGATAGCTTGCTCTTCTGGCTTGACCTGCGTAGACTGGAAACTTCCTGTTGCATCGGTTCCTGGTCTCCCAAGGGGTTAGTGTCCTTCCCAACCTCGTTTCCTTTCTCATTTCCCTCTCTTTCATTTCCAGTGTCATCTAACTGTTGAAAAGGGTCATTTTGACCAACATCTTCATCTTCATCGCCTACTTTTATGCCAGGTCGGTATTCCTGTGGGTAGTTATCTTTACTTTCTATGAAGGTGACATTCCTTGTAATAATAATCCGTCCAGTTTTAGGGTAGTAGCAGCGATAAGCCTTCAAATTTTGGGAATAACCGACCAGTATTCCTTCAACTGAACGGTTATAAATTTTCGGTCGATGTTCGGATTGTATCAGCATAAATGCTTGACACCCAATTTCTCTCAGGTGTGATATGTCTGGATGCACACCATAGTACGCTTTGTAAGGTGTCTTGTCTTTGAGGGATCTGGTAGGTGTTCTATCCTTGAGGTATGCTGCTGTTAGGATGCACTCCCCCCACAGTCTGGGTGGGAAATTGTTTTCTGACATCATTGTTCGTGCATGATTAAAGAGTGTCCGGTGGAGTCTCTCTGCTTTTCCATTTTGGGAAGAAGTGTATGGGGCAGTTACTTGATGACTGATGCCTTGGTCTTGCAGGTACACCTCAAAATTCTTTGAGGTATATTCCCCACCATTGTCTGTCTGAAAAATGGTAACTTTTTGGTTTGTCTCTCGCTCGACCATTGCCAGCCATTGTTTAAAAACCGTTGTGGCCTCATTTTTCCATTTCAGTATGTAAACCCACGTTTTATCTGAGAAATCATCTATGAAGTTCAAGGTATAGCATCCGCCATTTGGGGTCTGCACATCCTCTGGACCTGCAATGTCTGAATAGACCTTCTCTAGCAGCCGTTTAGCTCTCCCCCCTTCCCGCGTTTTCGGAATTGGAGTCTTTGCCTGTTTAGCAAGGACACAGTGTTCGCAGATTTGCAGGAGGAAGTCAAGGCTGGCTGGCATACCTTTGGCGAGTCTCTTTTCTGCCATCTGGATTATTGATGCATAGTTTACATGTCCCAGGCGCCGGTGCCAGGTATCAAGGGTAGGTGCAGCTCATGCTATGAGTGCTCGCTCAACTGATACCTTGTCAGCGAGATTGTAAAGACCCCTGTGTTAAATCTGCATGTCGGCGCCTAGCTAGAGACTTCCGGAAGGATTTTCGGAGGGTTCCGAATGGTTTCCGAAGGGGGGTTCATATTCCGGGGGCAGAGGAACTAAGGGTCGGACTCGGATCAGGGTCGGACTCGGATCAGAATCGGAGTGGGGACGGAAGTCGGGAACGCCGGGGGTCTTGGGACTGTTCACGGTATAGGGTGGAACAAGTGGTTTGAGGTCGCAGGGACTTGGCTTCAACTTATGTGTTGCGCCCTCCTCGATCGTCTGTCCCTAATTTCGGAGAGTCGTAAAGTTTACCAGAACTTAATCGGAAACTACGACGCAGAATTAAGTCGATATTCATACTGGCGAATAGTCCAGTCGACTGGTGACTTATATACATGTATCTAGTCTTGTACTATCTTTTACCAAGTAAAGACAAGGGGGGAAGAGAGTACAAGGGGCAATATAAAACGAAGAACAAAGGAGTGAGGTATGCGGTGATCCTGCGTGTCGTCTATCAAAGGGGCGGAACCTTGACTTTGGAGTCTTCAGAGGTTCGGAAACACGGAACCTCGGAATGATGTATCGGACATCCAGAAATCAGTTATTCAGTCTTGAGCGATCGGAAAGGTCCCAGAAACGGTGCGGGTGGTTGTGGGGTTTAATGTGGGTTTATTTGGCGGCATGGGCCATAACACCCTGCCATGACGAATCCCTGTTGCAATGACCTTGGAACCACGCCGGATAGTGCAGCCTGTGGTTGTAAAAGAGGCTTCAAGCCCATCGTCGCTAAGGCAGCCAATGGATATCAGGCGGAGTCGGACATTAGGTATGTATAGTGCATTTTTTAGTGTTAATCAGCGGCCTTTCCCACACCTGATGTGAATAGTCCCAGTGGCAGGGCGGAAATAGTAGAGCCATTTATTCCATAAATTGAGCGCACAGGGATTTCATAGAGTTCTGAAAAATCATTACAGTGTGGGGAGCAATGGCTGGTGGCACCAGAGTCAAGGATATAGGGAGCTGAGAATGCTACATTTGCAAGGTCAGTCTGGGATGCCATAGTATTGTCCCAGTTTATGGAACAAGTTAGTTGTTCCTGAAGAAGTGCACATGACTCAGTGCCACTGTCAGATACTTCAGTGATAGCAGCGTGAGCCTGTTCTCCTTTCTTTTTCTTTCCTTTCTGACCATCCTTTCTTTCTTGCAGGTTTTTCCACCAGTCTGGAGCCTTCCCTGCACTACCCTCCCCATCTTCCCAGCATTTGTCGACACTGTGCCCGGACTTTTGACAATTTGTGCATTTTGTCGATGATCCTTGTCCCCGCGGTTTCCTCTGCTTTGCAGCGAGAAGTTTCTCCCCCTCTTTTATGGAATCTCGATGCTTAGCTTCTTGTGCTTCGATTTCTAACCGACGGGTAATTTCATCTGGTGTAAGCGTGGAAGAAGAGGTCGCTGTCATATTACCAATCATGACTTTTCGCAGCCAGTCAAATTCACCATCCGCCATAGCATGAAGGTAAAGGGTTATAGCCATTTCATCTTTAGTGGGGGCTTGCTTATCATATATAATTTCTATCAGATCCTTCATGTCAGCAATGGTTGCATGTACGGTGTCTGGTGTAGTGAAATGGGTATGCATAGCCATTTGTAATGCATTGAACTTGGATATGATACCACTCTGGTATGTTTTTGCCTTCAGGCGTTCCCAAGCTTCATGTGCTGTGGTGAGGTTTTCTATTTCTTGAGATAACGAGTTGTCGACTACCTGACATAGGGCTCCAACAATGCGGTCATTGATGCGAGTCCACTCGGCCAGCTCCACCGTACCAGTTGGTGGTTTGGAATCAGGTCCTTCGATGTATGTCCAGAGGCCATATCCTCGGAGAACTGATTTACATTTCCTGGACCACAGTGTCCAGCCATCTGCAGTGAGTGTGCCGACATTTTTTGTGTTTAATTTGATCTCATTCATCTTGTAGTAGTAATTCCGCGCTCTAGGTATTCTTGTTTAAAGCGTGGACGGGTAGCCCATAACCTGTAGAAAGCTAGAATATACAGCTCAGTCGAGTAAGTGGAATGCGACTATGTATTTAACAATACCTAGAATATACAGCTACATGTAATGAGTATATGTGAGTCCATGTTAAGTATGTAATGTGAGTATCTCACCTCAGTTGAGTAAGTGGAACGCGACTGAGGAGATACAAACCGTCTACGGTGATTATATACTATGGCGAATGTGGAACGTGTGGAATGGTGTGGAATGTGACAATAAGGTAAAAAGTATGTGGGAGTGGAACTTGTGGAACGCAACACAATGACATGTGATTGATGAGTACCTACAGATTTCAACACTGAAAGGCATGTTTAGCAACAGAATTGACTGTATTTCCGTGAGAGCATCTCGGCTAGTTTTGTCCAGCAACCCAAACTTTGGCGGCTCCAGGTCGGATCTAAACTATGGTTACGTCAGCTGATGGCACGCTCGCTATATCAACAGGTACTCAAATGCAATCGTAAATAATTCATCTGTTCTTTTGGATGAGTTATATTTCTAGAAGTCTGGAGCTTGTAAATCATTATATGCCTCTACTGTAATATACAGTGACAGTGTGATAGTTATTTTAGTTGTCTCAGCTGAGCTTTCGTTTCAATATCAATCAGGGGCTGTGCACGAGCAGCGGCTGGTTCCCAATATACCTCCTTAGTGAGGCTAGATATGAATAAATTTTTATTCGTCGTTCGGCGTGACAGTGTGCACTACAAATGTGTTGGATGTGCGAGTCCGTGCTAAGTAGTAAGTATCAAATGCCATAGTTTTTTTTCAGGACCAGAAATTAATTGCCGTGAAACTCATCATATGCCACTCGAGCTCGGTTGATTTTGATACCAGTCTTCATATAAGGCCATGATAACCACAATCACGTCAACAGCCCTTGTCTTGCCCTCCTGGCAGAGACATCCATTTCCGTCTGTTGACCAGACGTTCTTCATATCTATATCTTAATCCTTCCCTCACCAGAGTAATGTCCTCAGAGTCGGCGGTTAGCGTAGCATGGCTAGTCATTATCGTGGTTGGCCAATGGTGTCTCCTGGCGCTGCTCGTCACATTTTTCATTGTCAAATACCTGTCCCAACGCAGTAACGCTTTCCTAATCAACTTTCTGCTAACGACATTCCTTGGGACTATCCCGTCGACGATTCTGTAAACTATTTCAAGTTCCTTGTGATAGGTATCTCATCTGACGGTTACCTCCTCATAGATTCTACTCCGGCAACCAACCTCTAAGAACGTCGCCGCCAGCTATGCTTTGTTTCATACAGGCAGCACTTCTAGACGGTGTTCCTCCGATGTAAGTCGATTTTTGAGGACTTGACCGGTTTTTTTCATGATAGCTCTCCAGGTTCGGTGCAGCGCAACTTGCACTCATGATTGACGTGAGCGGCACGCAAGTACATGTACATTTGATATCTAACGGATGACTTTCATCCTACAGACGTGGTCTGATGTTCGGTCTCTCACTTCTCACACAAGACGTATCACTCAGTTTAGACCCTTGAAATATACGGTACGTAACGCTATTCTTGATTGCATGAACTTTGTCTTTGACAAGTTGCTATGCAGTTAATCATCGTCCCCTATGTGATCTTATGGGGTTGGGTTTTTGCATCCTTCATTGTGGGTTTCAAATTACTTACATCACATTGTTCCTAATAACGGCTGTCGTAGACTGCTTCATTCTCAAAGGCAAAGCATGAATTTCAATTGGTGCACTGCATAAACAACTCTATCATTTCAAATATCATGTAAGTGCACACACCTTTGTAATTTCATCTCGTCGTGACGTGCAGAGATTTATTCCAGCAGGGGATATTCTGGACTGTTCGTACTAGTATTAGGAATCACAGAACTGGCTTTCGCACGTAAGTCCCTAGTGACTTTTACGCCCCTCGCTTGCAGTGCTGACGCCCTCTGCTGCAGTATCTATCGGGTTCCTGCTGTACCGCTCTTCGACCAGACAGCAAAAGGATTCGACAGCATGGAAAATCAGCGTAAATTTCTCACTTAGACTCCTGATTTTGAGCTCTCTACACTTCACTACAATCATGTGAGCTACATCAACTATTTTTTCTCGCAGGAAATTGATATTTATTCCTCGATTTGAGCGTGAGCTTAGGGTTGTTTCAGTCTTCTTCCCAGGAAGCATATGAACTACTCACGTCATTGAGTAAGTTTTAACCTTGAATCGCAGTCACGGATTCATCATTTTCGTAGATGCCTTGGCAGCGTTTTTAGCTTTTGCCACTCAGAAAGTAAATCTTCTTTATTTACTGCTTGCTCTTCATAGTTGTTTATTGACATCCTTGGATAGACTATCTTACAGGCCTGGAGATTGTGTAGAAGGACAGAGCCAGATCTGCAGTTTGAGCTTGCTGACGAGTCGTTCCAAGCATCCTCCACTGACAAGGTGCCAGAAGAACAATGGCCTGAACAGTTTGCCCAAGCCCTAAGTAAACATGGCTCTGTAGATGGGTATTTCAAGCCTTGGTTGCAAGTGGGAGAACCATAAAGAACTACTAGCTTCGTTTTTTGGCAGGTTCAGTTGAATGATGCTTCGAGTGCCTAAGGACTCGAAAATTCCTCATGCCCTTTCATAGACCGGTCAATAATATAACATTCATGAACGTGGAATGAGAGGTCGTTTGGAAGCCTTGGGTAGTTTAGTCTGGTTAAGTTCTATCGAATAAAAAAGACACTTGACCGTTTTGGCTTTGGAAGAACCTCGATGCGCTCCCCGGTTTCAATGAGGGTCGACAGATGGGACCAAGCCAAGCCATTTTCCTTCGCCTCAAAGTTGGAGCATTTTCCATGATCTAGGAGTCACTTAACCAGACTTGCCATTCACATGCTCCCAACTAACGTCAAGGGTATCGCGAGAGCACATCAGCACAAGAACAGCGACTGGGATGCGAAGATACTGCGCTCAGACGGAAACGTGGTTCGACCGATATAGACTTAAAGGCAATGGCAGTCGAGGAAGACAAATATTCAAATGTCAGTGAGAGTGAGAAGCTACGAGGAGTTAAACACCATTGTGATGCATAGCTGTATAGCTGGATGAAACGCAGACAATTCATGATCAAGGGATCCAGTGCCTCGGTAGCTCTTGGGCGCATGGAAGGTTTATGTCTTGAAGGTGATCATGTGAGGAGGCGCACGGTTTGAAGTTGCGATTCAATGCCGTCAGGCTCGTTCTCGTCGGAGTCAACTATAATGAATAGAAAGAAATACAAGTAAAAAAAAAACATGCTTTGCTTCTTGTAGCTCAATCTAGAATACTCTGTTTAGATTGAATATATGTGAGGCGAAAATGCTGTATGCCCTGCTTTGAGGCTGTTCAGGACTGCGATGGTTCTGAAGTCAAAAGGAGATGGGTTGCGGCAGGGCTGAAGTGACAGCATAGCCAAATTGAAAGGGAAACGCACCCGAAGGTGCTCTGAAACAAAATAGCGGGTCAACCTGGGCTTCAAGTGTAGATGTAACCATGCCTATGCTTATGATTCTTCGTCACAATTTCAAGATGGACATCCTTTGAATCGAACACACAGGATTATAAAAAAATTATATAATGCCCACATTGAGAATCATGGATATGATATCAATCAACAACAGATAGTGTGAAAGGTGTAAGACACAAATCTCGTGACCAACACCATTCATAATATAGAATATTCGGGATTGAGATCTGCAGGAAAACGTGGGTAAACGTGATTTACTCGAAATAAGTAAGACAAACCTAGCTAATAAGAACATATTCCCCGACCACAAGGATACTCACTGATGTATGGAGTAGTTCCGTGAATGCGCGCAGTCGATCAGTGAACCAGTGTAGGATGATACGCGATGCTCGTTACTTGTATGCCTGTGCGCGTGCGTATTTCCGAATAATTAGTGATCACTGCCTCTCTTGCGGGAAACGTGGACGGGTTCTGAGTCTGGGATGGAATGCATTCTGAAGGCTAGTTCCTATACCTTCTGAATTCTGCACAGACATCCGTCCTTATTACAGACCAATCTATACACTGCAAAGCTCTTAACGTTGTGTTTATGGGCATTGCTGTAGATCGAAAGTTTAGATGGTGCGAGAACTACTGTGTATTCACTAGATCTCGCGTCTTAAATACATAAGTTCTCGTACTAATAATAAATTTGTTTACCCGCGATCCCCAGTTCTAATCTACCTTAGTTATGTCCCGACGTGTCCGATCTCTTCCGCTGTCGCCTTTAGACATACCGGCGTCGTACCCGCGACCAGATTGCCGGTCGCTTCAACAATTGCTTCAACGCACGCGTATTCTAGAGCATGCGCAAGTATGTAGCCATTGGGATGGAAGAGACACGAAAGTACTCCCATTGCTTCCCAAAAAGCTCTACAACTTGGCGTAGTTACAGCCTGTGACAAGCCTCAAGTAAGGCTTGGAAGAAATGGAAATTTACCTGAACACTTTATAAACAAAAAGAAAAAAAGAAGTCGAAGAAATAATGAAAATTGAAAGCAAGCATCAACGGCCCGACTCGTAACCACCCTGTCCATGGTGACCAGCGGTGCAGAAGAACGGAGTACCAAACCATGCCCGGCAGTTCGACTCGACTGCAGGTGAGCAACACCGTAACCTTCTAGGTAATCTGTGAGTTCTCTCGTGTCGAACCATTTTGCGTACGTGACTCGTTTTTGGATCGTAGAACCTGCAACGTGGATCATGAAGCTTTTGAACGAGCAGTTTTACTTCAAGAGGAACAATCTTTCGTAGATCACCGACTTAATAATCATAGCTATATATAACCATCAGCCTGCATAATGGCCAGGAGATGATTTGATAGCTCTTGAATGAAGAACTTTGACCTCACTGAGGCTGTCCGGGTTTCCTTGACATCGTCCGATCCGATGTGGCACTCAATGCACCCTTTAGGCTGGAGGTAAGTTAGCTGCCAACTCATATATGCTGTCCAACTCAACTGCTTATTTATATGTCAACAATGTAAAATTATATTATATACTTACTAGTACTGCATGCTCACTCCACAGTGGTTTCAAGAAGAAATCCTTCATTCTCAGCGCCATTGAAGCTGGATAACTTCTGTAGATCCCGTTGGCAGAAGACAGAAGTGTTGAAAGGGATAGGGTCATGATCATATGGTAGATCTTCACAGAAGAAAGTCAATTAACAACCATTGACAAACGAGTTGAGCTCCTGGTTGCTTCATCATTGCTGCTCTTCAAGAGGATTAGAGCTGTCCCCTCAGTCAGAAACATAACAATGGTTACTCGCGTATTTGTGATATTACCGAAGGAGGGTGCCGGTGCCGGTGCCTGAGAAAATGGAGGTGAGACGACAGTAATATAAGCGGCCTCCCATGAGCCAGTTTATGATGGTCTTTCCACGTTCCCTTTCCTTTAGATTTCTCGGGAAATTTGACCCACTCCAACCCTCCTTCGATTTTTTTTCTCTCTGCCCTAGCGGCAGCCGCACAGACGATTTTTTGGACAAGAAAAAACTGTGACCAGTACCCAACATCGATTTTCCGCACTTGGCAATGATATCTTCAGTGGCGGCGATATTCCTTTCATTCGATATTATCGGGGGATGCTGCTTGCTGGCTCTCCTCATCACTTATTACGTCGTCAAAACGTTACCGCAAAGGAAGAATCCATTCCTAATCAATATGGTCTTGACTTCCTACTTGACCTCAATACCTCCACTCATACTGTGCGTCTACCAATTTAACCTGGATTTTCGTCATATTAACTGCCTTGTCTCTACGAGAAGGCTATTTACTGGTCAGCAAGGAGGGATTACTATACAATGGATTTGTATCCTCCAATCGGCCTTGATAGACGGTCTTCCGCCCATGTGAGGGTCCCGAACCATCACTGTACCTCTTTATGAACCCTAGCGGACAGGTTTTATTCCGCCTTGGTCATATTGGTGATTCAGGTACGGTGTTTTCATACCAAAAAAATACTGGCAAGGAAAACTAAGGAGGCAATCAAGACATGTTCAGAACTAAGAGCGATTGTTCGGAGAACTGCCGCAGTTCGTACAGAATCCTTCTGGTTAGAATTGGTGGTTAGTACAATTCAGGTATTGGCAATTTGTAGTCTGATGCTTTTACCTCTTCGACACCAAGCCCTTACTTGTGCCATATATACTATATGTGGGCTGGTTTATAACCTCACTACAGGTAAACCTACACAGAAAAATCAGCTGCATCTATGATTAACTTACAATTATAGAGTGCACTACATCCTTCAGCAGTAGTGTTACTATACCCATTCGTTTTCTGTACAAATGATGCAACCTCTGGCTTCGTTACGTACGTGGTCACTATCTCATACTGAGTTATCTTCGGATTTCTGAATCATGATGGTAGAAGAAATTACGTAGGTTACTTCGTATGTGCTTGCCTTAGTATAGCCATTTTATTAGAAGGTTGTACACTTTTCAACACATGAAGTCTCCCACTGACTCAACATGTTGTTCTCTAGTCTGGACTGCGATTGTTGTGTTCACATGCCTCCGACGCTGTCGTGTATCCGGTGGTCTGGCCAAAGCTTCACCAGTCTATCGTGCAAATCTTCACATGTTCATGCGCCTCTTTGTTTTTTCCGTTATACAGCTTGGCCCGATATTGTAAGCTTCTCTTCCTGTGGTCGTGTTATCACCTTGGTTTATGCTGTTGGTATATAGCATCGAGGTTTTGAACAAAACGACAAACCACTTGAATCATAGGGATGTCACACAGATCATGGAGTCAACATGTAAGCTTTGATTCAATCCTTCCAAATCTTCGTGATGTTGAAGATAATGCAATGCAATTAGATTGTTTGGCAACATTTCTTGTCTTTGGGATGCAGAGAGTGAGTATAAGTCTCCCGCGTTGCATCTCGAGTATATCCCGAACTCATAATCATCATCTCAGCCTGTGTTACAGGCATGGAAGATCTTGCCGCCCACGGCCCCAGTTTCAAAGTGTTGACTGTTATGGGTCAGCCGTACTTCTCTCTATCCATTTGTGTCTACTATGGGAAATCTTGTTGATGCCAGGGTACCCTTTCCTCTTACTTGGTTGTGAAGCCAATTGTAAATCTAGTAGAATATTATGTTTCAAGCTTTATTAGGTTCTTTTCGCCTCCTTTCCAGTGCTTTTGGATTGCCTCAAGCAACATAGCAGTTATGTCGTATTGGTGGCACACATTCTGTTAGACTCACGAGAAGCCAGACACGGACGAGCGATAGAATCTCGGGAAAATTGGCATTAGTGACAAGGCGGTTGTGGGATGAGGAAAGCCTGGTAATTAGTCATACCATCACTGCCGACAATCCTGTCATACTCGGTAAAACATCAGGAAAAGTCTCAAGTTTACCACGATTTCTCCGGAGACTGTACCCTTGACGAGTAGGACGATTTTCACGAAGTGAACGATATCCAGAGTTATCTCCATCTTCAACACCAGTGGTGTGGAAAACGATGCTCAACAAAACGCACACCGGAGTTGCAAGTTGATTGATAATCAGTGTTTTATAATTGAGACTTATAAGTCGAAATTTTGACATTACTTTCTGTTGAAGAGCTAGGAAGCGGTTGTCACCTTTTTATAATCAACGTCTGTTGCTACTATGCTAGCCGAACTCTGGATTCACCTCCTGGCCTGGTCCTCCAAGCTCTCTTATGCATAGTCTCCAATATGATATGTTACCCGGCCTTTCACGGACCCCTAAGAGTAGTTTTGGGATAACTCTTGTCATTTAGGCGAATTGCAAAATCTCCTTATAGACTGACATCTAATACAGACTTTGGGACTTTGGCATGTTTTTGAACTATGGCCAGAACTCTCGTGACAATCCAATTTCTCTCCGGAAACCATCAACAATCTTTAGCAAGAAGGTAGACCGTACAGTCTAATCGAAGTTTGTCATTTTGCAAATCTGTCAATTTTCTCTTGTCATTCATCCATGTACCCGACTTGTTGGTTTGTTTATAACATATCTAACACTAATGAGCCTGTCCCATAATCTCACAGACATTGCTACATAAAATTCACCGTTGTAACTGGCAAATATCTTGTTTCCATGTCTTATTCTTTTTGCATACTTGGCTGCATTACCCTGTAACATGTCAAGGTCATTCATCCCCAGTTTCTTTGACTATATAAGTAGTGCATCAATGTATGTGTTTTGGAACCCAAGAAGCTGTGATAAAACTTTGGTGTGAACCAAGGCAAGTCAAGTTCTCTGACAAGATGCAGGAGGACAACAAAATACACCTGCACAGGCTATTTTATGGAGAACCCAATTAAGAAATTATACTCCAGAGATTCATGTAGTCTGTTACTGCAAGAGTATTACAATAAAGATTTAATGAGATCTCATGTAGCTGTGCAAAATGTCTTTATTGATTCTGATCCAGGTCATTTGTCCAAAGATAATATTTAAGGGGAGTCTTGTCAGACATCTCATCCATTATGTATAGAATTAATAGTTTAAGAGTGTTAAACTATTAGTTCTAGACTGGTTAAGGTTTATTTTCACTTTTCTATTTTTTATCTGATTTAATTCTTTTCCTAGTTTTTATAGATTTTAGTTTTGAGGGTAGCCTGCCACTTCAGTAGCAAAAGCTAAGGTTTACTCTTCAGAATAACCTATTCA
>QLPI01052103.1:0-24328 GCA_003314275.1 Chroogomphus rutilus
AGAGGGTTGCCCTTACATCCTCCCCACAAACACTACTATCATGGCATTAGGAGCCGCACGACTCTATCTGACACATGTATGGAAATCACATGGACTTCCAAAACAAGTGGTCTTGGACCGAGGTCCTCAGTTCATCTCGGAGTTCACCCGCGAACTGTATCGACTCCTGGGTATCAAGCTCGCAGCAACAACAGCCTACCACCCACAAGGAGATGGACAGATGGAATGTGTCAACCAAGAGTTAGAGCAATACCTCCGAGTCTTTGTCAACGAATGACAGGATGACTGGGACGAGCTCTTACCAATGGCCGAATTCTAGTACAATAACCATGTACACTCTGCCACGCAACAAACTCCCTTCATGTTAGACACGGGACGACACCCACGGATGGGCTTTGAACCACAACAGCCAAAGTCACAAACGGAGACGGTAAATGAGTTCAAAGACCGAATGGAGCAGTCGCTAGAGGAAGCAAAGTCGGCACTGGCAAAAGCAAAGGACGATATGGCACGATATTACAACCAACGCCGAACTCCGGCACCAGAGTACCAAGCAGGAGACCGAGTGTACCTGGATGCCTTGGACATCCGAACAAAGTGACCCTCGCAGAAACTGAGCCACCGATACTTGGGACCTTACACCATTCAACAAAAAGTTGGTAGACATGCCTACAGACTCCGACTTCCACAATCCCTATCTCATCTCCACCCTGTCTTCAATGTGGTCAAACTCCTTCCAGCCCCCGAAGATCCGATTCCAGGGCAGAGGTCCGAACCACCCCCACCATCGGAATTAATAGAAGGAGAGGAACATTACGAGGTAGAAAAAGTATTGGATAGTCGCTTGATACGAGGAGGACTCTACTTTTTAGTCAAATGGCAGGGGTATGGATATGAGGAAAATACATGGGTGAAGGAAGAGGACATGAATGCACCCACTAAAATTCAAGAGTTCTACCTACAACACCTGGGAGCACCTTGGAGAATCCGAACAATGGCCTTTGAATCCCTATTATTCCGTGCCACGAGGATGCAGCACTCTAGAAGGGGGGTGATGTCAGGGGACGACCTTCTCCAAAGCCTGATCCAAGTCCGAAGTACCATTTCAAACTCCGATCAACTCCGAGGCTAAGACACCCAGAGACCACCGATTGGAGACAGGAACGATCTTGAAGCATGATGACTAGAAACTTGGAGTGAATGTCCGAGCCTTGGACCTAGTACCAGGAAGTTGGCTCTACAAACTCCGATGTATTGATTTGTAAACTAGTGCACAGACCACCCACATAAAGGGTATAAAAGGGGCTCACCAGCAGCGGGATCCTTAGACTTTCCTCTTTGGATTCCCCCTGCTTAGGTGAGGACTTCACATGTATTTAGGTAGTAGTAAATAATTAAAACCTTTGGATTCCCCCTGCTTAGCTTAGCTCGCCTCTGAGATATACCTCGGGGCTGTAAGAGGGTTGCCCTTACAGTTCTGCCTTGAGGGTGTTTGAGCTGTATTGCCATCACATCATTTGTCCCCTGCAGTGACATCTGTGACCACGTGTTGGTGTCTAATGCTGCATTGACTAAGATTACTGTACTCTTTGTAGACATGTTAGTCAGATGAGAAGTAGGATATAGGACGCACCAGTTATGATTGGCCTTTGTATTCCCTAGCGTGTCTATGTATGGCTCCTGAAGCAGTAGTAGATCCCATTCCTTGTGAGCGGCTGAGTTGATAAGGTCGTACTGTGCTTTGTCCAATTTATTTAGGTTTTGTTGGTATATTCTCAGTCTCATTGGTGTTGGTTAACCACAAATGAAGGACATTCGGATGCAGTGATATCTGTGGGTTTCTCACCTGATGGGATGAGTATCGTGTCTGGGTCGTGGAAGTCCATTCGGATCTGGAGTGTGGTTGCTGGGGAGACAGAGCGGGAATTAGAGGGGCATTCCGATTGGGTACACTCTGTGGCTTTCTCGCCTGATGGTACTTGTGTTGTGTCTGGGTCAGGGCTCCTTGAACTCCGACCACCACCATCGCCAGGGCACTTAAGGACTTACACCATATTTGAACACTCAATACGTTTGAACCACATGCTCCATCCATTCACTGACATCTTGAACTGGTACCCATCCAGTCTGAGTGTGCTCAGGGTGATTCTGATGGCTCCCACGGTCCAACCACTGCTGCCACCTGTTGAACTCCCAGGACAGCCTACCGTAGCATCTTTAGCTACCATAATCGAACAACTTAGCACTCTGATATATGGAATCGCGCTCCCTAAGACCAAGACTGCTAAAACAGTAACAATCACTCTTGATGCCCTGCACCAAAGCCACGACCTCATTTCCACAGCCCGATAGACCCTCATAGATTCACATGACCTACAATTAACCAAAGTATATAATCATCTGGATGCTATCTCCACCCACTTAGGCCTTCCAAACACCATGCAACCCACTGGGAAACCCACATATGCAGCCGTCCTTACCTCACCCACTCTGCCAGCCCCACAGTCAACTCCTGACCCTAAAACACCATTCCGCAATATGTGATTTGACCTCACACTTGCGCAATCTGATCACAACAATCCGATGCTCTCAGGCCTGTCTGATGAGGAGCTAGGAGAGGAAATTGCCAGAGCCATTGAAGATGCCCATCGCTTGTTTGAAACCAGATCATACACACCAGATGCAGATGGGAATGAGGATATAGAGAACATCCCACCACGAATCCATGCTGCAGGTCGACACCAGAGTGGGGATATTTGGCTCACTACTTGCAGTGAAGCTGAACAAATATATCTTGCCTCCACAGTGCACCACTGGCTCCCTAAATTCTCTGATCAGCTCTCTGTTGCCCAAAAAACTTTCCCAGTTGTCGTTCATGGTATCCCCACTACATATCTCTCTCATTAACCAGAATGACCACATCATCACCCATCCCTCGACACTCCAACAGATTGAACTCCTCTCTCACCCATGGAAAAATCAGCAAACTAAAACACACATGTCTATAGTTCTCTTCTTTACAGATGCTCAAGTTGCCAATAGCTGCATCAGCCACCACATTGCATTCCGGGGTCACCTCCACCCAACAACCAAATTCCTACATCACCCACCACAATGCTATAATTGTCATCGATTTGGCCACTTTGCACGGCTCTGCAAGAGGACAACATCTTGTGGACAATGCTCAGGCAAACATATAACATGAGATTGCCTTTGCCCCAATGAAGAAAAATGCGACAAACCCACACTGTGTCAACACATCACACTGAGATGTGCTGTCTGCACAGGAGCTCATGCAGCAACAATCCAGGAATGTCCAATGCGCAAAGCAGCCCTGGACCACCATGCATGCAAACTTGCTGAGGAAGGTCCCCTTTTTGAGGCCTAATCCAGCCAACCACACACTCTAAACTAGCTGCACCTGACCACTGCTTGACACCCTAATCCCTGAAGCCTGATGTTTCTGCAAAACACTTTGACCAAAATACCCTTTGCACTGTCAATCCTGGCCCACCCATTTTGGACTGGACATGAGCCATCTGTGATATTCTGGCAACTTGCTGGCACACCACAGAAATGAATGGGGTCTTGTTTTCCCCTACACTCACAAAACCCAGTTGTCATATCTCCTCATATCACGTATTCTATCTTCCACAGTTCCTAGTAGATAAACTATCCCTCAGGCAGTACTATTGTTTTGTAGTTAGAGTGCACCATAAGCGCTTGTGCTTCGAGCACTATAATTGAATCTCTCTCTCTCTCTCTCTCGTGTCTGGGTCGCAAGATATGACAGTGAGAATCTGGAATGGAGCGAAGGGAGAGAGAGAACGCATATTAAAGGGTCATTCACATTGGGTGTTGTCTGTCACTTTCTCCCTGGACGGGTCACGTGTTGTGTCTGGTTCCGTTGACAACTCAGTCCGTATCTGGAATGCTGTCAGCGGGGAGATTGTGCGCATTCTGGAGGTCAATCCGATTCCGGTGAAATCTGTTGCCTTCTTGCCTGGCGGGTCCCGAATCGTGGCTGGCTTGCTTGACTCTTCCATCCGCATTTGGAATGCGGGGACGGGAAGAATAGAGCACGTGCTGAAGGGACATGCGAGTCAAGTGCAGTCTGTTGCATTCTCGCGTGACGGGACACACATCGTCTCTGGTTCGCTCGATTGCTCTGTCCGGATTTGGAATGTGAAGCAATTAAAATCGAGTACAGTCTCATGTGAAATACCACGCAACACACCTCGCCCTTTACATGTGATTCCGGGGAAGAGAGAACGCGGACTGAGGGGACACTCTGGTTGGGTGACGTCAGTGGCATTCTCGCCTGATGCCACACGGGTCGTTTCTGGGTCAAGAGACAACTCCATTTGGATCTGGAATGCTAGCACTGGAGAGGTGGAGCGTGTGCTGGAGGGTCATGCCGATGATCTGAATTGTGTGGCCTTCTCCCCTGATGGGAAGCAAATCGCGTCTGGTTCGCACGACAAGTCAGTGCGGATATGGAGTGTGGCTACAGGCAGGTTACGGCAAACGCTGACTGGCCATTCAGCTGCGGCGTTGTGTGTTGCATTTTCACCTGATGGGATACGTGTGGTTTCTGGTTCAGCCGATCACTCTGTCCGGATTTGGAATACCAGGACAGTGAAGGTCGAGCGGATACTTGAGGGACATTCAGATTCCGTGCGGTGTGTTGCTTTCTCCCCTGATGGGGCACATGTTGCGTCTGGCTCGCAAGAACGCTCAGTCCGGATATGGAATGCGACTACCGGGATAACAGAGCATATACTCGAGGGATATGGCGATTGGAGCACATCCATTGCCTTTTTACTTGATGGAACACAAATCGTCTCGGGTGAAATAGCTGTGTCAGTTCGTATCTGGAATCTCAGCACGGGCGAATCGACTCCATTGTTCGAATCTGCATCCATCCCATTGCCAGACGGAAGCCGAGTCACCCATATCTTCCCAGGTGAGTTTCAAATCGTCGTTCCGGAGGAGCATCTTGTCTCCTTATCTTGGGATAAGGACTGGATTCATACAGACCCTCCGTTCGCACCTTGCTACTTCCCCCCTGAGTTTCATGGCTTTTACACCTATTCATTCTCTAAATCCAAAGCATGTTTTGGGTATCAATCAGGGAAGGCTGTTATTGTAGATCTTAATCCTGTTCATCCCTAATTTACTTTCCAATAAATTATATAATGCTGAACAAATTTTAGTGTTCTCTCAAATTTTCTGATTACTCTCGCTCCTGATACTTGACTTAGCCATTATCACACACAGTAACGAAGAGTATCTCTCTCAACATCAGCCCTCAATATTCACCATGACTCCTCAGCTACCCAGCATTAGGATTCACTGTTCACCAGGACGTCAGGCAATGTGCGTTGCCTGACTTCAACACCATTACACCTCTAATGTTTTCCAGCACCTCAGCCACTCAAACTTGATGTTGACATTTGACCTAAACAATCAAGCTCATATAATTGTGGACCATAAAATTTGGCATCTTCTCCAAAATGCACAGTGGGAGACTCCCAGATTGCAATTCATGGTCTTGACATTCATCTAATTCACCAATATTGGCTTTTTTACAATGCTCCATACCTTCTGTGGACAAATATCATAATCCTTCTATACCCAGAAATTTGTGATATCCACATTGTTTTACTTCATTTTATTTTTAATTTTCCAAAACTTTCTCCATCCACCCGGGATATTCATCCGCTTGAGCGGCGTAGCGTGTATTGGACGGTGCCCGATCTGGGGGTTGTGTAACACTTATTCATTTTGTTGGGCATGTGAATATAACAGATACGGCAACCCAATTTGTGACGCAGCTGAGCAGCTCGGCAACTCTACACCCATCTCATTGGTGGATGTTCATGGTATGGAGATCTGAAAACAAGCTGCCTTTCAAATCACAAATGTACCACCCTCCATTATCCTTTGTCAATCCCAGGTGCGGTCTGCTATCTCTATCTATTGTTCCAAACAGAATATATGTATATACACTCCTTTTCGATCATGTGACTTTCTTTCTAAGAGCACGTTTCCATCAAAACTTTTGCTATGATGGAGGCTACAGTGATATGCTTTGTCATATTTGCATATTGCACCGGGGACGATTGTTGCTCACCCAACATAGTTGCCGAGTCTGGGGGCACCAGATGTGATTCTCTGTCCTGAACATTGCATACATTTTTACCTATGTGTGCACGGGAGAACACTGAAGACTATTTATTGGATGGAAATTTTTTTCTTGTGAACAAATCACTGTCAGCCGGGAACAGTGAATATAATAAGGGCACCAAACCGGTGCTAAAACGCTGAAATAGACGCGTTGTTGTATTTGATATTATCTTGAGTGACGCGCCGAGTTCTATTGGCACTGGGCGCTGGCATCGCCTCCCCCTAGGAACTTGCGTGCGAACTTATTGTGCGAACTTATTGTGCCCATACCCACGTCGCTGTGTCGACCCATTCATACCATCATCATCTAACAGTATCATGTCTGGGGTCTTGAACACCGATCCACAATCTACAACTTCGTCGGGGGTCATAAACCTTCACTGGAGAAATGTCACCATCAGTGAGCGTGCATGTCAAGCATATAACGGAGACTCGAAAGACTGAGACATTTTCTTTGTCCGTTCCAGATTCAAAAGATGGCGTGAAGATATCAGTTGCCAGTAGTAAGTGCGGCGACTACATAAAACATCTCAGGTTTGTCCTCACATCTTCGTAGACCATCCAGTCGATGTTTTAGAACGCCTCAAACCAGCCGAACGGGCATCTTACAAGACACGCAACGCCACTGAAGATGTCGAATTTCCCGGGTGCATGGAGAACACACGTGTACGGATATTGGATGACCTCGAGAGATGGGCACACGATGCTTCAGCTTCAAAGGTGTACTGGCTAAATGGGCAGCTCGGAACGGGAAAGACAAGCATTGCTCACACTCTCAGCGAGCGTTTAGATCAGCAGAAGATCCTTGGAGCCAGCTTTTTTTGTTCTCGCTCAAGCTCAGCATTAACTGATGCAACACGGATCATTCCTACAATTGCCAACATGCTTGCTCGATCTGACCCCAGGATCAGAAAAGCCATGCATGATCTCCTGATGAAATCACCTGATGTGGCCAATCTCAACTCCATCTCTGACCAGTTCAATACCCTGGTGATAGAGCCCATTAGGCTTGTGGTGGAAAACCAGCATCTACCTAACAATATTGTTGTTATAGATGCATTGGACGAATGCTTGGAACCTAGGAGAGTAACACAGTTGATAAAGATGATCATTGATGGTTTGGTGGACATACCTCTAAAATTCTTTATTACAAGTCGACCTGAGTCCTGGATCACTGCATCCTTCCATCACAGTCCTGCATCCCCTCTTCAGGAATTTTCCCTTCACAAAGGATCATCAACGGACGACGAAAAAACCGATATTGAAACATATCTAAGATCTTCACTGTCCAATATCGCGACCAAGCACGGATATTCTCACCCTGACCGTCCCTGGCCAACCGAAGCCGAGGTAAAGAGTCTTCTTGACAGGTCGGATGGATTATTCATATACGCTGCTACTGCGGTGCGGTATATCGATGACACGGACGTAAATCCAAAGACGCGGATAACTTCACTCACACACTCGGCATTGCCTCTCCCGTCTCTGGACAGTTTCTACAATTTGATTATGGAGGAAGCATTTAGGAATCTCCTGATTGACTCAGAAAAGATGGGAAGACAGGAATTGCTTGCAGCCGTGGTCTGTGTGCAAATCCCATTGTCCATCACCGGGATCGCTTCGATTTTAGAGAAGACATGCGATCAGGTTGAGATTGACCTATCTCGATTTCGTTCTGTAATCCATATTCCCTCTACCAATGATGGACATGTCACCATCTTTCACGCCTCATTCCGTGAATTCATCGTTGATCCCAAGCGCTGCCTAGCGCACAGCGTAGATGAATTGGATACCCACCATAAACTGACCATCAACTGTCTTCAATGCATGAATAAGTCACTTTGCCGTAATATTTGTGACTTGGCTGAAGATAGGATTGGGACACTCCCTCATGAAATCACCGATCCTGGTGTAATTCCGGAGGCCCTCCGATACTCCTGCATGTATTGGGCATTTCATCTTCTAGAAGCGTCGTCCCCTGCAAATCCATCCACGATGCTCCACGGTGTTTCTGATTTCGCCGATACCCACATATTGCACTGGTTCGAGTGCCTCAGTGCATTTGGTGAGCTTGAATCGGGTGTCAAGTCTCTTCGCAAGGCAACAGAAGCGATATCAGTGAGTTCGCCGTTTCGAGGTGAATGTTAGCTCACCAATCTGACAGAAATACCGGAGGACGCACAATAAGTACCAGTTGCTGTTCGATGATGCTCGTCGATGCCTCCAGATGGGATCTGAGGCCATAGGCCACCACTGCCTTAACACCTATCGCTCGGCGTTGACATGGATCCCCAAACAATCCCTACTCCGACAGAAATATGCGACATCCTTGTGCCGCGTACCTCAAGCTAAAGTCGTCGTGGGTCTGGCAGATTCATGGGGGATGACATCCGAGCATGTCATGCGACACCGTGCAGTGGTAACCTCTGTGATGTTCTCTCGTGACGGCAGCCGAGTTGTATCTGGGTCCTGGGACAAGTCAGTTCGTATTTGGGACATGGCTACGGGCGAGTTGGAACGCATACTAGTGGGGCATTCAGACTGGGTGAGTTGTGTTGCCATCTCACATGATGGGACACATGTCGTGTCTGGTTCGAGGGACAAGTCAGTGCGGATCTGGGATGCAAATACAGGAGAGACTGTGCGCACATACGAGGGTCATGCGAGTGCAGTGCCGTCTGTGAATTTCTCACCTGATGGGATGCGTATCGTGTCTGGGTTGTGGAAGTCCATTCGGATCTGGAGTGTGGTTGCCGGGGAGACAGAGCGAGAACTAGAGGGGCATTCCGATTGGGTACACTCTGTGGCTTTCTCGCCTGATGGTACTCGTGTCGTGTCTGGGTCGCAAGATATGACAGTGCGAATCTGGAATGAAGCAAATGGAGAGATCGACCGCATATTGGAGGGTCATTCAGATCGTGTGTGGTCTGTCGCTTTCTCCCCCGACGGGTCACGTGTTGTGTCTGGTTCAGATGACACCTCAGTCCGTATCTGGAATGCTACCAGCGGGGACATTGTGCGCATACTGAAGGGAAATCCGAGTCACGTATGGTCTGTTGCCTTCTCGCCTGGCGGGACACGAATCGTGGCTGGCTTGGCTGACTCTTCGATCTACATCTGGAATGCCGGGACGGGAAGAATAGAGCACATGCTGAAGGGACATGCGAGTGCAGTGCAGTCTGTTGCATTCTCGCGTGACGGGACGCGCATCGTCTCTGGGTCATTCGATTGCTCTGTCCGGATTTGGAATGTGAAGCAATTAACATCGAGTACAGTCTCACGTGAAAGAACGCGCAACTCATCTCGCCCTTTGCATGTGATTCCGGGGAAGAGAGAACGCGGACTGAGGGGACACTCTTGTTGGGTGACGTCAATGGCATTCTCGCCTGATGGCACACGGATCGCTTCTGCGTCATCAGACAACTCAATTCGGATCTGGAATGCCAGCACGGGAGAAGTGGAGCGTGTGCTGGAGGGTCATGCCAGTGATGTGAATTGTGTGGCCTTCTCCCCTGATGGGAAGCGAATCGCGTCTGGCTCAGGCGACAAGTCAGTGCGGATATGGAGTGTGACTACAGGCAGGTTAAGGCACACACTGACCGGCCATTCATCTGCGGTGTTGTGTGTTGCATTTTCACCTGACGGGACACGTGTGGTTTCTGGGTCAGTCGACCACCCTGTCCGGATTTGGAATACCAGGAGAGTCAAGTCCGAGCGGATACTTGAGGGACATTCAGATTCCGTGAGGTGTGTTGCTTTCTCCCCTGATGGTGCACATGTTGCGTCTGGCTCGCAAGACCGCTCAGTCCGGATATGGAATGCAACTACCGGGATAATAGAGCATATACTCGAGGGACATGACCTTTGGGTGACATCCGTTGCCTTTTTACTTGATGGAACACACGTCGTCTCCGGTGCGTTAGATGATTCAGTCCATATCTGGAACCTCAGCACGGGCGAATCGACTCCATTGTTCAAATATGCATCCATCTCATTGCCAGACAGAAGCCGAGTCACCCATATCTTCCGAGGTGCGTTTGAAATCGTCGCTCCGGAGGAGCATCTTGTCTCCCCATCTTGGGATAAGGACTGGATTCATACACACCCTCCGTTTGCACCTTGCTACTTCCCCCCTGAGTTTCGTGGCTTTTGCACCTATTCATTCTCTAAATCCAAAGCATGTTTTGGGTATCAATCAGGGCAGGTTGTTATTGTAGATCTTAATCCTGTTCATCCCTAATTTACCTTCCAATGAATTATACAAGGTTGGGAATGGTAATGGTACTATGGTAATTACAGTACTATAGCTGAGTTCTAATTGATAAGCACCTGTATGGAAGCTTGCTACACTCCGCCATCTGTCAGTATATGAGTCTGGCACAGTCCTGCTGTGTAATTTGTGTATAAGTCTGTGTTTGATTTTGTCAACACTTCCTTTCTTACTTTAACATATAATGCTGAACAAATTGCAGTGTTCTCCTAAATTTTCTGATTACACTCCCTCCTCATATTGACTTAGCCATTATCGCACCCAGTAACAAAGAGCATCTCTCTCAACATCAGCCCTCAATATTGACCATGACTCCTCAGCTACCTAACATTAGGATTATCTGTTCACTAGTATCTCAGGCAATATGCATTGCCTGACCTCAATATCATTACACCTCTAATGTTTTCCAACACCTCAGCCACTCAAGTTGATGTTGAACTTTCACCTAAACAATCATGCTCATATAATTGTGGAGTATAAAATTTGTCATCTTCTCCAAAATGCACAGCAGGACACTCCCAGATTGCAATTCATAGGCTTGACATTCATCTAATTCACCACTAATAGCCTTTTTACAATACTCTTACTCCTGCTTGCATTATCCATACCTCCTGTGGAAAAATATCATAATCCTTTTATACCCAGAAATTTGTGATATCCATATATATATATATTTTTTTTCAATTTTTATCTTTTTGGGCAAGGCCCTATGTACATAAGATGCACCAGTCTGAATTTGGTTGCTATCTATCCTTTCTGCCTTGGTCTCTGTCAAGTACACATTACTGAGCTTTAGTTCACTTGTTATACCAGCCAAATGTCTTACCATCTAATCCTACATACAAGTGACCAAGTTATTATTCACTAGTACATTGGTCTTGGCTCAGTACTGTTAAATCCACGTGTCAGGCACTTATTAAAATTATGATTCTGAAAGTGTCAAGCGTCGGTTACTGACGGACTTCGGTACTGCCGAGGGGTATTGGCGAAAAGGTCGGGCGGACTATAGCCAAGTCCTGCAGGCCAAGAGTAGTGGCTTTGGCTTCAACGTGCTCGTGCGTTGCGCCCTACTTGCCGTGCGTGCCACTGTATTTGCCACAGACAGATACTCGAGGGGATGCTGATGATGCCGGCCTGAGTCAAGGACTTAACAGAAGAGAAGAAGGTAGAAGGGCCTAAGCCTAGTCGATACCCAGAATGAGGGAATATGTACATGCATGTCCTACTTATATAGGTTACGAAGCGACATGTGGAATAAGGAATGTGGGACAGCAAGGTATGCAGAGCATGTGGTTATTGTCCACAACGAATAAAATTAGAACAAGGAATGCAAAGCGGGGATAGAACAATAAAGAACAGAATAATAGGACGTGCCCAAGGATAGGACAATAGGAGGTGCCAGACTATAAGACAAGGCTGGTAACCGAGGATAGTACAAGGACAGAAAGTCCCGAGGTGAGACGGACCGAGGGGAGGGCATGTGGATGGTGGATGTACCGAGCTGAGACCGGCATACCAAGCGATGTGCATGTGGCGTGGTCACTTGGACGTGGAACTAGGACGGTTGCTCGGTCGGTACTGCCGACGGATGGGTCTCGGTACGTGGACTTGACAGAAAGGATCCAAGGGATTCCGAAGGTTTCCAAAGGATTCTGAAAGGGGCTGAGTATTCCATAGTTAATGAAAGGTTAAGGGTCAGAGGGTCAGATTATTGTGAAGGTGGAGGTGACAGATGACAGACGACGAAGCGCCAGAGCATATGTAGGAGGTCAACTTGCAGTGAAGAGTAGAATGACTGATCATTGGGGGTGTTCACAGTTGGAGGGACTGTCAAGCTTCGGGAATGCCGAAGATGCGAGCGGGTAATGGCCTGGTCCTGCAGGCCAAAAATAGTGGCTTTGGCTTCAATGTACTCGTGCATTGTGCCCTACTCTCCGTGTGTGCCACCAATTTGCAACAGACAGGTACTTGGGAGGATGCCAATGATGCTGGCCCAAGTGAAGGACTTAACAAAGGAGGGAAAGGTAGAAGGGCTAAGCCTAGTCAATACCCAGAATGAGGAAGTATATACATCCATGCCCTACTTATATAGTCTAAGAAGCGACATGTGGGATAAGGAATGTGGAACAATAAGGTTTGCAGAGCATGTGGGGTTATTGTCTACAATGGTCAAGAATAGAATGAAAGAATGTAAGCGAAAATAAAACAATGAGGGTAGGATAATAGGAATATGACCAAGAATAGGACAATAGGGAGTGCCTGACTATAAAACAATGGTGGTGGCCAAGGATAAAACAAGGACAGGATGTCCTGAGGTAAGGTGGGTTGAGGGATATGGAGCAGATGGGGTAGGTTTCATGGTTGGTGGAAGGAGGAAGAGTGGACAAAGGGTGGGGATGGGAATGTGGAGGGTGGATGTGCCGAGCCGAGACTGGCATACCAAGTAACCTGCATGCGGCTTGGACACTTGGGCATGGACATAGTCTGATTTACCCAGTCGGCACTGCCGAATTACCAGACACTTGGTACGTGTACTTGACAGGGACTTGGCTTCAACTTATGTGTTGTGCCTATTGTTTGGAGTGGTAGACTAGGTTTCTATGGAGTTTCCCATGCTAGAATATTGGAGAGTCGACACTACAAATAGGAAATGATTGCCTGGATTTACTGTGATTTTATCTATATTTATTGATAGAGAAACTCTTGTACTATTGGTGTTCTACCCTAGGCTAAGTCCCGGGTTTCACCTCCACTTAGGCACTGTTCCGGGGAACCGGTCTGGGCGCCAAAGTGCCGGTTGAGCGAATTGTGGTTCTCCCACAAGAGAAACTTAATATTTAGTTGTATAATATAATAGTATACGATGTGGGGAACCTAGCTGCAACCTGGCCTGACTGTACGACGAGTAACTGTTGTTCTACTCCTAAATAGGAAAGTACGCTCGGCGCTTAACCTTCTGGTTCAGCATGAGGCAAAGATATTTGAGTGTAGCCTAGTGGCTAGTGGTATGGGGGAAAATATCTTTTGTATCCGTTGTTAACTACTTGTAACTACAGTTTGTTTTATACATGTAAACTGTCTGATGAAAGTATGATCCGTAACTGATCAATCTTGTGGAGCATATGCAGGGTTGGCCCATTGTGGGTTGTCCCGATATGATCTTCATAGAGAAATGACACCTGTCAGTGGTGCCAATTGAATAGAAATGCTTCTCCCTTTGTTCCCTTCTTGTATGCAACAATTATTCCCTTCCTGAGCCGTGTCCCATGTCCTCCTCTCCTGTCTCTCAGTCAGCTGTCCTCAGTGGCTGCATATATGCACCCCAGTTTCACTATTTCTCATTCCTCTGCATGTGAGTGCATTCCCCTATATCCCCTGTGTGTCCTCCTATTCGTTTCCCTTCTTCCCCTTCTGTATCTCATTCACTATCTGCTGTTCCGGACCATGGGGCTAGCTAGGTATGGGGCCGGGTACATAGAGTTACACAAAATCTCTTCCTAAAATCCTGTAAATATTCGTATAGGTTCCTCATGGTGTATAGAACTTCGGTGCAGAGTTTCACCTTGATCTGGGAGTGATTGGGGGAGATATTACAGTTTTAGTGTAGGAAATTTGTACAATGCCACTCAATATTATTTTGTCACAACAGTGCCCTCCTCAATCATCTGTCCCTAATTTCAGAAAAGTGGAACCACGAGTGTATACTCAGTTGGAATTAAGTTGGGGGCTAA
This sequence comes from Chroogomphus rutilus, assembly GCA_003314275.1. Taxonomy (NCBI): domain Eukaryota; kingdom Fungi; phylum Basidiomycota; class Agaricomycetes; order Boletales; family Gomphidiaceae; genus Chroogomphus; species Chroogomphus rutilus. The sequence goes on from QLPI01052103.1 coordinate 14,191, forward strand.
GTCAGAGAACTAGATACAAATTAAGTCGATATTTGAACTAGCAAACAGTCCAGTCAACTGGGGGTGACTTAGCCTCTTGTACATTTCTGACTTTCCAAAATAAAGAACAGATGATCGAGGAGCATGCAACACATAAGTTGAAGCCATGTCCCTCTGAGTTTGAACACCTGTACAACTAATCATACAAGTCCTTACCACAAACCAACCACCCACCTAAGTCCCGGTGCTTTGTCATAAGCCTTCCACCCCTTCCATTTCCTCAACTCTGACCTATGACCCTCGACCCCCTCAGTCCTCAGAATCCCCCACCCTCTGTGGAATTTCTTTGGAAACCCTTTCGGAACCTTTTGGAATCTGTTATTTAAGCGTCTGACATGTGGACTTAACACTTGTCAAGTAAGTTCAATTCTTCCTTGAACACTCTGTCTGCACATGGGGAAAGGGATCTGTACCCAGGTGGATCTGTCCTGTCCAGGAGTGTCCTGCTATTCAGAGGAGCTCATTCATTCTATCCCAATCTCTATGATACTTTCTGACATCCCTTCTTTTTCCAGCAGTCAGAAGCTCAATATCATATTGATCTGCTATGGAGGAGATTTTAATAACTACCTTGTATTTTCTACTGTCTGTTCAAAAGACAAGGGAAGAGGGAAATACAAGGGGATGAAAGGAAAGCGAAAGAATAAGGGGAACAGGTTACTCAGGAACCCCAGAGATACCTGCTGTGGAGATGCAGAACTATGGGATCACAGAACTGTGGGATCATGGGACTATAGGATCATGGGACTATGGGATCACAGGACTACAGGATTGCAAGACTATGGGATTGTAGAACTGCAGGATTGTGGGACTGCAGGATTGTGGAGGGATGGGAAGAAGATTGGTTTCTTAATGACACAGCTGGGAAATCATTAGGGATGGGCAGGACAGTAGCTGTCATGATTTCTCCACTCCTCTCTCTATTGCTTGTTATTGGACTCCGCTACTCCACTAGACCATATGTACAGTTCCTAGGTAATTAGTTCAAGCTCAGTCTTGAGCTGGTCAATACACCAACAAGTATCATTGCTCAAATCCCTCTTCCACTCCCAAGTATTGAAGCTCTTGTTGTTGCTGACATTAGCTCAAGACTATCATATCCCTACAACACCCTATCATGGATGTTGATCTTCTACAACAAATTCTTGCAGGCCTGCAGCAAACCAATGCAGACCTAACTGCAATGGTGAACAACCAGACACACCACCTTAACCAACACTTAGCAATACTACAAGCCCAAACACCCCAGCTGATATCTACAACCATCTCCTCTATCCCATCAGCTGGCAAAATTGCAAGACCAGAACCATTTGATGGCTCATCAGAGAAGATTGACATCTTCCTGTGCAAGCTCTATCTGAACTTCAAGGACGATGCATCATATTTCAAAGTGGACCATATGTGAAAGATCCGCTTTGCCTTGTCCTATATAAAGGTGAAGTTTGTGGCTCAGTGGGCAAATCATGTTACAGGAGAACTAGAAGCAGGAACATGCAGCTACCAGAGTTGGGAGGAATTCCATACTGAGCTGCTGATAAAATTCCATGACCCAAATAAGAAAGAAATGGCTCAATGAAAGCTGGAGCAGCTGAGACAAGGAGGAAGGCCAGAAACAGAGTTCTTTATGGAGTTTGAGGAACACAGGTCACAGGCAGGGGATAACAATGAAGGATATGTTGCCTTGCTCAAAAGGAACCTGTCTCCACAGGTGGTGGAACAGATTTACACACTGGAGACCATTCCAATAACATATGACAAGTGGAAGTCATATGCCCTCCATTTTGACAGCCAGTTGCATGAATACCAAGCGACAAAAGGGGGGACTATAGGACCAAGGACATGGCAGACTCCAAGGAACCTGCAATCTACTCCAGCTCAGCCACTCGCTCCTCCACCCACTTTGGGACCACAACCCATGCAGATTGATCAGGCTCGAGGGAAGCCAGTGAGGGTGGTGATATGCTTCAACTGTAGAGAGCAAGGACACATAGCATGAAACTGTCCCAAACCTCGAGGTATACAGAAGGTTAGAGTAACAATGGATGGGTGGACAAAAGAGGAGAAAAGGGAGGTGCTGGACATGTTGAAGAAGGAGGATTTTCAGGAGGGGCAGGAGTGAAAAGGATGTCCTCCTCACCCTGGATATCTGTAAACTACTTCACCCCACTAGCAGTTAAAGAAAGTACAGAACCAGAACCTGAAATCATCCCAGAACAACCCTTGAAAGTCGAGAAGGAGAAGAAAGAAAAGAGGAAGTGAGAAGAGAAGGTGGTGATGGTAGAAGAGGTGGAAAACCCTAAAGAGGGAACGGCAGAGTAGGTGTTGTGGAGGATACACTAAGACAATAAGTCAGGGCAGGAAGTGTTGAGACAGTGGACACACAGCGGAAGGAAAGGAGAAGTGACATCAGAAGTGTTAAGGATTTGATATTCAGCCCAAACATCTCTTCTCCTTATCCCTGGCAACCAGGACCTGATGGTATTAGAGAGAGGATATGGGTTCTATTTATTATTATCTCTGATATCTGCCTTTGATAGGAGTTTGAATTTGCCATTGTATTTCACAGTTGTGTGACTCTGTGACCTCAGCTCTTTTCCAAGAGACTGAGGTATGAGTTCAAGTTGATTCTCATATTTCATACAATTGTTAACTATTCTTTTAGATAGTATTTCAGGTAGCTAACTACTTCTAATATGAGCTCTTTTCCAAGAGAATGAGATAGCATTTCAGTCCTAATATTTTAACAAGAAGTAGTGGAAGCCATATGAGGGATGAGAAGAGAGGAAGGCATAGAAGTGGTCAAGGAGCTTAGGGGAAGGAAACAGTGGATCAGACGAATCAACCAATCTTCAGTGATGATACCCACCACTGTTGAAACAGTGACAGACAAAAGGGGATTCACAATTGAAGTGCTCGCAACAGGGTGCTATATTGATGAAGGCTTTGTAAAAGCAAAGTGTTTGCCAATGGAAAGACTCCCAAGACCACTACCCATCTACAATGTGGATGGAACCCACAATGACAGAGGACCGATAACCCATACAGTGACCCTCAGAGTCAGGATAAAGAACCACTCAGAGGTCTTCCCTTTTTCAGTCACCAATACTGGAAAGTGTAAAGCCCACAAACCCATGCTCTGATTTACTCGGCAGTACCAACCAACCAACCTTTACCCATATCATCCCTCACCAGTGTGTAGCCTCGGCTCAGTATATTCGGTTCATCATTTGGTCCATTATCTCTATCCCACCCTCCTATTCTTTATCATTCTTTTATCCCCTGTCCTTCACATTGCCTGTTTACCCTCAGGACATTCACTCTTTGTTGTCACTCGGCAGTGGCCCTATTGTTTTATGTTCGGCCACTCCCATTGTTCTATTCTCACTCACTCTTTTGTCCTCAGCCATACTTCATTGTTCTATTGTTGTCCACATTCTTTGTTCTATTCTTGATCATTGTGGACAATACCTCCACATGATTCTTCATACCTTATTGTTCTCCATTCCTTGTGCCACTCTGTTCCACATCTCACTTATTAGCCTATATAAGTAGCCAATGTATGAAGATGGTTCTTCGTTCTGGAAATCAACTAGGTTTACGCCTTCTTGTCCTCCCTTCTCCTGTCCCAAGTCCTTTACCTGGGCCGACACTCTCGGCACTCTCCCGGGTATCCCTCTGTCCCAAATCGGTGGCACGCATGGGAAGTAGGGCGCAACGCACGAGCACATTGAAGCCAAGCCACTATTCCCAGCCTGCAGGACTTGGCCACTCCTCGGCATTCCCGGAGCCTGACAGAAAGACAGACCTCATTGTTGGCTTCAACTAGCTTCAGAAGCATAACCCAAGTGTCAACTGGAAGACAGGAGAGATGATATTTGACCAATGTCCCTTGGAATGTGGAATGTCAAAAGCAGGTGTAGAAGAGGATGATGTAGGACAAGAGGAGGAAGAACTAGAGGAGGGAGACCATATATTTGTGACCCGGATATATGCAGAGGAGGAGGAAGGGCATGTAGCCAGGATACACTCACAGAAGCTGGCAGAGGAGGCACAGAAAGAGAAGAAGGAGAGGACGGTGGAAGAAATGGTGCCAGCACACTACCTGGAAGAGTTTAGAGGGGTCTTCACAAAGGAGGGGTTTGACAATAACCTTCCCAAACGATGGCAGTGGGACCATGCAATGGAACTAAAGCCAGGGGCTGAACCATTCTCAAGCAAGGTGTACCCACTCAGTCTAGAGGAACAGAAGCAGCTAGATGAGTTTTTGGAAGAAAACCTGAAGTCAGGAAAGATCCAACCATCCAAGTCTCCCATTGCATTGTCATTCTTCTTCATCAAAAAGAAAGATGGCAGCTTGAGGCCAGTACAGGACTACCGAAGGCTGAATGCAATGATAATCAAGAACTGCTATCCACTGCCACTGATTTCTGAAGTGATCCACAAACTATGTCATGTCCGCATCTTCACTAAGCTGGACATTAGGTGGGGATACAATAATGTCTGAGTCAAAGAAGGAGATGAACACAAAGTGGGCTTCATCACCAACCGAGGCCTCTTCGAACCACTGGTCATGTTCTTTGGATTGACTAACTCCCCTGCAATGTTCCAGGTGATGATGAATGACATCTTCCATGAATTGATCAACTAAGGATGTGTCAGCACCTATATAGATGACATCATGATCTACTCGACAGATGTAGAAGAATACAGAAGGACTGTCAAGCGTGTCTTGGCCCTGCTACAAGAATACAATCTATATCTCAAACCAGATAAATGCGAGTTTGAGAAGGAGAAGGTGGAATATATGGGATTGGTGGTGATCAAAGGGAAGGTAGAGATGGACCCAGTGAGGGTGGAAGGAGTGAGCAGGTGGCCAGTTCCCAAGATGAAGAATGAGTTGCAGCAATTCTTGGGTTTTGTCAATTTCTATTGTCGCTTCATCCAAGGCTTCGCAAGCATTGCCAAACCACTACATGAACTAACAGGGAACAAGCCATGGAACTGGGGACCAAAACAGTTGATAAGCATCCAACTCCTCAAGGCAGCAGTAATGGCAGCAGCAATCCTAGCCTTCCCAACAGATGAGGACCTATTCCGAGTGGAAGCAGACAGTTCAGACTTTGCCAGTGGTGCAATCCTGTTGCAAATGCAACAAGGAGCCTGGAAACCGGTGGCCTACATGTCCAAGGCACCCAATGATGTAGAGAGGAATTATGATATACATGACAAGGAGATGCTAGCCATCATGCGGGAATTTGCAAAGTGGAGGCACTATCTGCAAGGGATGATGCAGCCATTTGAAATATGGACAGACCACAAGAACCTAGAGTACTTCATGATCGCAAGAAAGCTGAACTGCCACCAGGCCAGATGGTCACTTGAATTGGCAGACTATGATTTTATCCTGAAGCATCGACCAGGTCAACTCAACAAGAAGGCTGACCTCCTCTCGAGACAGGAAGACCATAAACAAGGAGTAGAAGGAGACAACACAGGAGTCACAGTGTTGAAACAAGAGTTCTTCCAAGCAATAAGGGGAGAGCTCAGAGGAGAGGAGGAAGACCTGATGAAAAGAATCAGAAAGGCAAATAACATAGAGAGCAAAGTCAGAGAGAGGGTAGAGAGTGGAGAGAAGGATTGGAAGGAAGAGAGGGGATCATAATGTGGGAAGGAAGGATATATATACCAAAGAACAGGAAGCTTCGGGAGGAAATCATTCATCTACACAATGATACGCCCACTTCAGGTCACCCTGGGAGGTTCAAGACAACAGAACTCATCCTCAGGAACTACTGGTGGCCAAGGATACATGGAGATATGAGAACATATGTGGATGGGTGCAGTAGATGTCAACAAACAAATACGTTTCCAGCAAAACCAAGGGGGACTCTAGCTCCAAATGCAATTCCAACAAGGATTTGGCAGTACATATTGGTGGACCTCATTACCCAATTACCACAAAGCCTGGGATATGATGCAATTATGGTGGTGGTGGATAGACTGTCCAAATGAATTAGATTGGTACCAAAAAATGGAGAGATCACATCAGAAGGGATTGCAAGGATCTTCAGAGACACAGTGTGGAGATACTTTGGACTCCCAGAGGTGGTGATCAGTGACAGGGGCTCTCAATTCCTCTCGAAGTTCACAAAAGACCTATACTGACTGCTAGGGATAAAGATGAACCCTTCAACTGCCTATCATCCCCAGACAGATGGACAAACAGAATGCATCAACCAAGAGGTGGAGCAGTTTGTCAACCATCGGCAGGATGACTGGGTGGAATGGTTGCCATTGGCAGAGTTCAGCTATAATGACAAGATCCAAGTGCTGACAGGGTACTCTCCATTCTACTTAAACTATGGACAGCATCCAAGGAAGTCCACAGAGCCATAATGGGAGGCAGAAACAGAGGTGGCAGATGTGTTTGAGAGAAGGATGAAGAAAATAAGAGAGGAGGCAGCAGCAGCACTAGAAAAGGTGGCATCAGATATGAAGAAGTATTATGACAAAGGAAGGTAAGATGTACCACAATATCAAGTAGGGGACAAGTGATGAGATTATGAGCAAATTACAGTAGGTTTGAAGAATTTATAGGCAATCTATGTATTTTATCTCCTCAGTGTAGTCAATAACTGAGTGTATATTCGGAAAATATACCTATGTATTTTATCTTACAAAAAGAATAAAGAGAAATTAGCCTTAAAGGCTTGTACAATATACTATACAACTCACCTCCTCAGTGTAGTCAATAACTGAGGAGGGAGGCTTGCGCGGGTTGTGTTTCACCCGCATATACCCTGCAACCGGCCCTTGACCCTATCGAAGGTTTGAGCCAGGGTGCCGGTTCCAAATCCAGGGAGCTGGCCACGCGCGTCGCGTCGTGCATGGGTAAGTGCCCGTAAGTAGCGTACATAGTAAAGAATGAATAACTCCCTCAATATTGAGGGTAAAAATACAAATAAATGAGAGGAAATTTTAGAATTCAAAAGCGCACAGAATGATACCAAAATCGATATACAAATACAATATATTGAGATTGGTCTCTCAGAGGTGAGATGCAAGTTTGCACCCAACAACAAGGTTTACTTGGAAGGCCTTCATGTCACCACCGACCGACCCTCAAAAAGACTGGAAGACAGATGTTATGGCCCATTCCCAATTGTGGCAAAGGTGGGAGAACGTGCTTACAAACTGCAACTACCCCCCAATTGGAAGAACATCTGTCCCATATTTAATACTGTCCTGTTACATCCTGCCCAAATACCCACATCCTCCATACAACAAAAGCCGACACCCCCTCCACCAGTGATGACACCAAAAGGAGTGGAGTATGAAGTAGAGGAAGTTCTGGACTCCAGAATGCATAGGGGAGTATTGCAGTATCTGGTGAAGTGGGTTGGGTATCCCAGAGAAGAGAATTCATGGGTGCCAGAGAAGAATATGAAGAGCGCAAGACAGAAAACACAAGAGTTCCACAGGCAATTCCCAGCTGCACCCAGGCACATAGGCTATATCTTCCACAGACTACCCTTCCACCCATACAAAAACTCTAGAATACAGGTGATGTGTAAGAGGATGCATGATGCAATGACACACAGAGGCACAGGTGATGCATGTGGAAGGGTGCGTAATTGAGAGGTATGGGCAGCACTAGGTGGTGGTGGGCACAACAAGTGGGTGCAATGAGGGTATGACGGCAGGTGGGACAGGTGCACGAGTGAGATGTGAGTGGCAGATGGAAGGCCATTGGATGCATGGTGGTGGTGGACATGGCAAGTGAATGCAACGGTGTGTGTATGAACGAGGGGCCAGCACAAACAGGCATGCATGAACGGATATCCAGCACAAACAGGTGGCCAGCGCAAATGGGTGTGCACGAAAGAGGGGCCAGCGCAAACATCCAGTGCAAGCGGGCAATGGTGCATGTGCAAGTGGGCAGCCAGCGCAAATGAGGGGCAAACACAAATGGGCATGCACAAATGGGCATGCATGAATGAAAGGCCAGCGCAACGGTGCATGTGTGAATGAGGGGCCAGCACAATGGTGCGTGCATAAACAGCCAGCACAAACGAATGGAAACCAGTGCAATGATGCACAAATGAGGCCTCGAAGTATGACGATGATGTGCGAGCACAGGTGCGAATGAGGTTGGAAAGTGCACGAGTGCCATCACGCATGCGACAGATGCGCGAGTGATGGCATGGAAGTGTGCAGATGCGGGTGGAAACCAACACAGTGATGCATGAATGAGGCTGGGACATGCGCAAGTGTGGGCGCAGACCAGTGCGATGATGTGTGAGCGAGACTGGGAGGTGGGCAGATGCAAACATGCACAAATGCAACAAAAACAATGGAGTCACCATGCACACCGGTGCAATGAGACAAGGGCCTGTGAAAAAGAAAATGGAGTCACTGCGCATGCCAGGGCGATGAAAAAGGGACATGTAATCATTGTGCATGCCGGCACAATGGGAAAATGACCCATGGCTAGCAGAGAGCTCCAGAAGAGGCTGGTCCAGGAAAGTTGACATGCATGCTGGCACAACCAGAAAACTAACTACCCAATCTGCGACCCCTGCCTTACCTTCCTCTCATGAAAAGCATGCCCCACCAATCATTAGGGAATGGCACAGGTCACCCACAGGTCAAATGTGGGTGACCTGCACCTGACCCATGGGAAACCCAAACCCATTAACCCATGGGTTTTTTCCCACAGGTTGATGGGTGTCGGGTGCGCACTGCACCCGCACACCTGTGGTGCATTCGTGTCATACATCACATTCGCGCTGACACAAATGCACTGTACGCACATGTGCCAACACAAATGCCCAGTATGTGCACAAACGCGCTGTATGTGCACGTGCCAACATGAACATGCAGTATGTGCACATGCCAACATGAACGCACTGTACGCGTACATGCCAACTTGAATGTGCTGACATGGACGCATTGTATGTGCACACGCATATGTGCTGTACATGCACGCACCAACACAAACACATTGTATGCATGCACATACGGCTCGTTGGTGTTGGTGCATGCATGTCATACATGTGTGGTGTGTGCGTGTCATATGCATGTGTGGCATGTGCATGTCATATGTGTGTGCGGTGCTGTAGAGTTGCTCTAGGTAATTAATACCTAAAAGCCTGCATACACCGGTCCTTTTCTCTGGCGGGGTCTAGTGCAGTCGTTCGGCACAGCTAGACTAGGTTCTGTGACTTGTGAGCGGCAATGTATGAAAGAAAATAGAACATGAGTGATTAGGACATGATATGACAGGGACATGACCTGATGAGATGTGAATGTGTCATGCTGACTAAGACTTGGACTTTGGCTTTGGACTTGAATACAATAGTATAGATGTTTCTAGACTAGTCTTGACTTGGACTTGGAGACTTGACTTGGGGCTTTAACTTGTGAACTTGTTATTACAGAGGTGAGCCAGAGGCCTTTATATACAAAAACCAAGCAACGATGTGAAATGATGTGAGAGGTTGGCTATGTCAGTTGAATGACAAAGCATGAGAACAAAGTATACAAAAGAGGAAACTATGGAGAAACTCTGGAGAAATGGTACAGCATCGAGGCTGCGCGAATAGGGGCTAGGGGCTATGATAGGGGGAGACTAACCAAAAAGGTAAGGATGATGAGTAACAATGAGAAAAGACTAACAGAATAGGAAACAGGTCTGAGTCAAGCCAAGAAAAGGAGAAACATATAAAAGAACAATAAGGAAGTCCACCAATAAATGTCTAACAACCTTGTCTACTACTCCTGAGGGGCCTTAGGATGAGTCAGGGTACTGAGTCATCTCGGAGTATTTCCAGGTCACAGGCAACATATCTTCCGCAATTTCTCCAGTATCCAATCCAAGGATAGGGGTCTGGGAGTAGAAAGACTAATGGGTATATGGTCGTGCACTCTCATCTTGTGGTTAAGAGTGAGTCGAATGGAGTGGGCGGGGTAATCAGGATGGGATGGTGCCCTGAACTCTGCCTCGTATTCCACTCTACTCCTATCACGATATGCTGGTCTAGATGTCATTCCAAGAAATATGTATAGTTCTTGGCTTTCTGGGAAATAGACTGCATCT